>WIXG01000470.1:0-52410 GCA_009869945.1 Mesaphorura yosii | reverse complement strand
TGTTAATACAAAACTGAGCATGAGTACGGGATCATTACTTGACCGTACTCACGTGAATACGATACTCATACTCATATTGAAGAACTGATTGTTAATACCAGCCTAAAACAAGGTACAATTTTAGTTGTAGCAGTTTTTAAGTTTTTATTAAAATCAACAATTATTTAGGAGAGTACAAACGTGATTTGAATTACAAACATGTACGAAACGCATGCCTTTTACAGACATTTTGTGGATTCTTAGCATTGGCCTTACGTATATGATTAAATTAAATTACCGGATTAAGAATTCCTTGTAATTAGTAAGAAGTAAGAACGAGTGAGGTCTTGGTTAAATATTGAGTATGGTTTGGATGAAGTGCTTAAGCCTAACAAAATTACTGCTCGGTTTTGCGAGCAAGGACCTCTTGGTAGAATTGAGCCGAAGTAGCCACCGCTGGATCTTCTTCTGAGATGAGCTCGTCACTTTCTTCAACCTTTCTCAGGGCTTCATTTGAGTAAGGCATCAGAAAAGGCTTCCAGACGAGCAGATTCTTGTCCTGCCCACCAGTCGCGAAGAGAGTGCCATCTTTCGATGCAGCAATAGTTGAGAGGCCATCGAGGGGTCCAACGAGTGTGAAGATGGGACGGCCTTCAACCAAGTCGACAATCTTAATGCGTCTATCCTCTCCAGCAGTGAAGGCGAAATCTCCAGCCGGGTGAAAGGCGAACTGTGCGATGCGTCCAGCGTGAAGCTCCATGTAGATTTGAGCCAGCTTCTGGGTGCGGATGTCGTAGATATGAAGCTGGTCATCGCTACAAGCTCCGAGGTAAATATTTGAGCCAGGATTAAATTCAGCATATCGAACATTCTCCAAAGTTGATGATTTGAAGGATGAAACCAAGTTTGCTCCGCGATTATCAATGACACAAAGTGTACCATTATCTGCGGCAGTGCAAACAACATTTCCATTGCTGTTGGGCTGATAGCGGACGGAATGAATCCAGCTGGTCTGCGAATGAGAACCCAGAAACTGATGCGACTTAACCTTCAGAGTTGGGACGCACCTAGCCGACGGTTTTACCAACGTTTGTCCAAGACTCCAGAACTGAATTCGGAAAAGGTTATAAACGTTTGACTTTTAATTTTCTATTTAGTAATATATGCTTTGGTTATAAATTATTGCCTACCTTAATGCACTTGTCTTTTGAAGCGGAAACAAACTCAGTTGACTCAACAGGAGAGCAAGCAATAGAAGTGATTCCTGAATGATGAGCTTTGAAGCTATGGCCATCTCCTCGCATCGTGGGTACCCAAATGCGAATCGTAGCATCCTCGCATGAAGAAAGTAACAGGTCTCCATCTCGATTGTAAGCAACACCAGTAACACCATTTTCATGGCCTTCAAATCTGAAATTGCATAAGGTATTAAGTATGAAGTCTAAAATGAGTTAAGCAATAAACGTACGAGGAGGAACAACAAGAAAAGCAGAAGGGAAGGAGTACCTTAGAACTCGAGCCTTTTCATCATCGTAATTCCAGCACATAACGTAGCCATCCTTACTTCCAGAGACCACTCGACTGAGGTTGGGATGGAAATCGATTGATGTGATCTCGTTCTTGTGACCACGAAAGTGCCGGAAAAGCTCAGGAGCCTTCTTGACCTTATCTTTATTTTGGCTCCCCAATAGGTTGACCTTTGGAGCCTCGTCTTGCTTCTTGTTGGAGGTGCATTTAACTCTCAGCGGCATAGGAGTATCCTTTCGGCGTTCAGCATTCTTCTTTCCACGACTGCCAGCACTAGTTGAGGGGAAGTTACTCATGTTTACGGTGTTGTCTACAAAGATTCAGGAAAACATCTTTCAAAGTTTTTCTTAGTGAATCAAGGTTGTCGAGCCATGAAAAGAATGAATGAAAAGTTTGGGTGAAAGAGATACAACACAAGCAAGTCTATCAAGCCTTTCCTTCGAATAGCACAAAATTCAGCAATTCTATAGAATAGGCAAACTATCGACTCAATTTTACCACCAGGCCCTTACCCTTTACTTTATTTCGAACCGAGATTGCAGTAAACTGGATCTGACTCTTCAGTCCGGTCTGGCTTGACTTGTGAAGAGATGAACTTGTCTTTCTTCAGATTCAGAATGGATGTAGACGTTATCTAATCACTAATCATTTCCTGATAAAATTCACTGATAGACCACTATTCAACGAAGTGAACTCTTCCGCACGACTGAAATTCAAAACTGACAGACTGGAGAGAAAATCAACAAGCAATGAAAGCCCCTTCTCCAGCAAAGCAAACAGCAGCAGCAACAAGCGAAATGAAGTTGCAGCGACTTCATGTAAGATTTCTATGCGTGTTTTGACATGAAATGTTTACATGTATTCAGCGGGGTCTTATGCTTTGCCGCGGATTGAATCAAACTCCACTGAAATGAAGTACAACCAAGACAACACGAAATTCTCTTTGTTTATCGAGCCTACAGTTATCAGCATCGATGCATGGCATGATTTCTATCGACTCTAATTCATTCGGCAAATTGTAAATCTGATTCATGATTGTTATGTTGTATAGAATTCTTAGCTTGTCAGAATTTCACCCGCCGACTGGGCCGAAGATAAGGAATTTTAGCTTTTCTTTCAATTCGTGTTTCAATCGCCCACATGAAGCCAGTTGTAAGATAAATCAAAACGGCAAATTGGAAATTAATTTGCAGAGCTCAATATCATAGCTTTATTCAATATTTAGTAACTGGAATCGCTGACTCATACAAATATAAGACAAAAAGTTCCAACTGAATACTTCAACTATCGCTCGCTCTTAAACGTGGGTTTTTGTTTGGGACGATCATGTGTATGCAATACTTATTGTAAGTAAGAACAAGTCTATCAAAATAATTCTCGTAAAGCTTAATAAGGTATTGGGTAAAGAAATATTCTTCTAGCTAATTCTAGTCCATTTCGAATTTGCTGACTAATATCTACACGAGTTAGGCACGCTACGAGTTTTGTGAGAGAAATAGCAACAGTTCTAGCTCCCTACAAATCGTAAGGTAGGTACTACTGTATTTCTAGTATCAGAATGCGTACACTTAATCTAGTTTTTCTACAACAGTGCGGTGAATCGTGGATCAGGATTAAAATACAAAAGTTTAGTCGTGATTTCAGATGTTAATGACTGAGAACTAACATAAATATATCACAAACAGAAAAGTCGGAAACTAAGCAATTCAATTTCGATGCTCCTCTCGAAACAACTCGTAACTACTAAAGTTTGCTAGTTGAATGGGCTACATGTGGCACATAGAAACGGAGAGCTTTTTCTACTCAGCCAACGATCAAATAGATGAGAATACACTCAACCACTGAAATTATTGCATTGCCTGTTTTATAGCGTTCATTATTCTTAAGCACGAAAACGGAGTCAAGCAATATCATGGAGTCCACTGGCAAGTGCCATTTCAGAGAGTAGACGGAGGAGGGAAAATAGTTAGGTAACAAAAAAGAACCCCTTAACCAAGACTAGTCCGAAACTACGCGCTTCAAATCTACTCTATTTTTATCTCATTTAAACTTTGATTCACTCTCCGGGACGGAAATCATGTTTTCCCTGCTTTCGCTCCTTCCAAAAAGGCCACCTGCTTTGCGAGTACCCCTCCTTCTAGTAGTTAGCTTATGCCGAGGTCGTTGGGAAAAGTAATCTTAAGAATCTTCAAGTATTAAAATGCTACGCATGTCACCAACCACACACTCATGTACATCAGCAGCGAAAAGAGTGCGGCAAGCCGTTGCTCAACAGTGATAAACATTTAAACAAAGCGCCTATCAATAGGATGGTCAATTAATCAATCTAACGCATATTCGTTTAGCACACTAATACATTCTTGTTGCATACATTTTCCTTCAAACAGTTCCAGCTGAGTTTCTACCGCTAACAAGTCCGAGCTAAGTACTTCGATTTCGATATTATATTAAAATAGTCTTCTGAATTTGTGTTCTTTTGCAAGTAAGGTTTTCTAGTTATTGTTTTTATTTAGGAGAAGTACTTGTAATGTATCACACCATTTCGTTACTTCGTCAGGTTCGAAAGTACACTACAAAATTTGTAAGCAGATCTTCATACAAACAGGATACATACGCATGCGCAACTGATTACATTGAAAATTGGATTTGAAACATTGATTTCTGGTTAATACGAAAGAATTTGGAGCTAACTTCTCATCTTTCATTAACATAAACGAAAGAACGCTCAATAGTATTGAAACTAAATTAATTTGTGTTTGATGTGGACGACGATGATGAAGACGTTAAGCTCAACGTTTCTTGTAAGGCGACTAACTGCTCATCACCGAGCTTGATCTTCTCATCGATTTCTCTGGCATCAATAATCAGCTTGGCCTTCATTTTGGTAAAGTGCAGGTAGTCTGCGAATTCCTCCTCCGTCAGATATTTCTGAAGGAAGCCAGCGACTTGTGCGCTTCGCCGGTCAATGTTTTCTTTCAGCGTCTTGGCTTCCGCAAGTTGTTCCTGTAATTTGTCTCGTTTGCTTTCCAGGATTTTCTAAATTAAAGACAAAACACAAGGCATTTGGTTAGTAACATTGCTATTGTAATTCAACAGCGCGTTGGAGACGTGCTATTCTGTCTCATTTCATTCCTTCATGCAATCCATCACCTTACTTTCTGAAGGTGTCAATTTCAGCTTCACCTTGGCACAGTGACTCTTTAATTGTTATTACAGCGTCTCAAAACCTGACGTTAGAATGAATAATAAGTTTGGATTCACATTCAGTTTGTTGCGACCTGCCCTAATCATGTAGTTTAAGAAAACATTTTTTATTACTTACAAACCTCAAATGTTGCACTGCAAGTTAATAACCAATTACGACTCATACATTATATGCAATGAATATCGTGGGCATTTGAAATTCAATGTTTGGGTTAGAGCTCATTTCAATGACAGCTCCTCATTTATCATGGATCAATGTGCTATTTGCTGACAGATACTGTCACAACAGAATTGGTTTTGTGACCAAATTTTGCCACACATTTCGTCCATGAAAGTGGCAAGCCGAAATGGAATTTAAATTAATGGCAAAGGAATTGACAAGGACACGGCGACAATTTTATAAACTCATTCCCTAGTTACCTTTTCTTGTGGGTTGGGATTACCCATCTGGCTCATTAGTGCATTTTCGGCTCTCGCCAAGCGTCCAGACAATCCCAAGAGGAGGCTTGTTATCTCTTCAATTTCCTCAACATGCAACTTGAACTTATCAAACTCGTTTCGTTTCGCAGTCTGCTGAACTCTCTCGATTACGATTTGTCCCAGTTGGTCATTCGATTGGATCTCCTCTTTGATTTCAGAATGTTCGATGCGAAGAATTTGCAGTTTTCTGTCTATCCTTGACACCAACTCTTCCTGTGGAATTAAAATCAGAATGCGAGATTAGTCAAAGCACTGAAACAATGCAACTTCTTGAAGCGAACGTAGTTTACAGATTTGAGGTCATCAAAGTCATGCAAAAACTACATTAATCTTTTGCTGTGGCAATTTGTTCGCAACCAACAAGGAAAGTAAAGTAAAGCAACGCTGCAAATTATATAATTAGCTCCGGGCTCTGCGTGCTCATTTACAAATTATTTCAATTTATTATTCAATCTGTGAGAATGGAACAGATTTCATGTGATAATAAATAAATTATTACGATTCCTCAACGCCTTACCTTTTGCTTAATGAGTTCTTGACTGTCTCGGCTGCTGATGGATTCATTGCGCATATCTTTCACGTACTGCGTCAGGAATTTCGCTTTGCACTCTGAAGTTGTGAAGTATGGAGAGTCAGCGGGCAGCGGTCCGCCATTGCATCTGAAAATTCAATGAAGATTCCTGTTTAGTTGGTTGTTATTGCAAATAGGCTTATGGAACATAATTCATGGCAGCACGGCGTGACATTTGGCTGCATACTGATTTAGTTCAATGCAGCAGAGATGTTATCGATTAATCCTGCACTTTCAGAATGAAGGGCTTGATGCTCGTGGCTAGCCAACATACAGCCTGCTTATCGGTCACACAATCTGTTCTTTATGATTGCGAGCATTTGTCACTCATTCAATTCAGTGCGCGAGATAAAGCGCGCCACATAATTACAGTCACAACTCGAAACATTGAAAATACAGAAACCAATGCAGAGTAGAGCAAAAAACTCGTGCGAGGAATCTGTAATGAATTCGTTCGTTTTATCAGGGGGCCTGAGCACAGTGTGCCAAAAGTTGGAATTGTAAATTAGGTAAATGAAACACACCCATAACTCAGATTCAGACCCTCATAAAAATGGCACAGGGTGCATACGATGAGATTTTGCAACTAATTATGAGCCCAGCCGCAGCCAGCACATGTTGCCAGTTCTCGCACATACTACATGCTGGCCGATCCCAACAGCAATTACGTGTTTCTCATTATTTATTGCTCAATATTTAACTCGCAGATAGGCTGATAATCACAATCGTCATTACCATCAAATCTGCAAAATCTACATGTAAATTTGCTTAATTTCTCGCCCAAGTCGGTACAATTTGATGTTGGTTGCGGTTTCCATTTGCAAATTGCATTCTTACAAATGCTCGTACGGTCTTGGACGCATCCTCGACCGAATTAGGAATTTGAGTGTGTCAGATTTGCTCAATGCAATGGTTCAACTGAATCAGCGCGCAAGGTTGTGATGAATGAAAGCAAGAGTAGAATACATCAATTCACTAAATGTAAGATTTGCTACGGCTGCGGCTCACGTCCGGCTAGAAAAAGCTTCCTCGCTGCGGTGCAAAACGAATTGAACGTGTGAAAGTGTTCACGCAATATATATTATTATTATTAACGCCAATTGCATCTACGTAAATTTTAACAGCCGGCAGTTCCCGGTTGTAAGGGCTCGAAAGTAAAAAAAAAACATACAGCGTCAGATATATGTTTAGAGCCGAGAGTCTGAAAAATGCCTACCCAAATGTTTAGAAATCAATAGTAATCCAATTATGCAAGCTGGGGACAATTTTGCATCTATAATGCATGTCGAATGCCGGAGCCTTCTTGAATTCTGTTTAGAAGGTAATACGTAATAGTGAAATGAACGCGGGCAAAATGACAGCCGACATCTTGCTCCTTCTCCAGCTAACAACGAGGACAACGACATTATACGTTGCTTTCATTCTAAATGTTGACAAAAATTGCGTCTCACATTGGACCGATGTAGACCAACGATGCAGCTCGTCGCATTATTCAATGTTTACTTTCTTCTACTGCACCACGATTTGTAGTACAATGGAAAGAAAGCATTGACGATGATTAAGAGCAGACTGGAGTTGAACGATGGACTGGTTCCTTCTTCCATACTATGTCAGTTATTCATCGTGCGAGTTATCGAAGAGCATAGCACATAACATTATCGACGCGACGGGTAACCACAAACAGTAAATTGTGTTTTTCATGCTTCACTTGAGTTCACAGCACAAATCAGTTCAGATTCTAATCGAGCCAACACTGCAATAACGCTAAGCGCTAACGTTGTCTTGTTGCGAAAGTTCATGATGAATGAGTCAGTCACTTGACGCCGGATTGTCCAGAAGAAACCGCACACGCAACGCAAAATTTGAACAAAATTACAAGCTCGGATCGGTAACTCACTTCACCATGTATTGACGCCGCAATTTCAATACAACAAGCAGAAATTCTTGTTGGACAAACTCACTGCTATTCTTCACGTCGAACAAAATGACAAAATAATGAAGAACGTCCTCTCTTATGTTTTCACTTTCGAGTAGCATTGACTAGACTCAAATCCTTCACTGGTGAGAATTCTATTACGTTGTTACCAAATGAATTGACCAAAAACGTACAGGAAAAAGATATTAAGTACACATTGCATTAGCAAAATACCTAACTTCGCATTCCCCACTATAATACAATGTGAAGCTCACGTCGCATTGTGTCCTTTGAGAGTCACGTCAAATGAAGTCACACACGAAGCCGTGTTTACTCAAGAACGTCAACTTTAGTATAATAACAAATTAATAAATTGGACAAAAGAAACCTCTGAACTTGGCAATATGATTTCTTCAAAAATGTGCTGCCGCTGTCGCGTCGTTGCTAATGCTAAAGCAGGCAATTGCGCAACCAATGAGCACGTTAGTTGTGATTCCGCTTTCTGTGGAACGTGGAACTTCAGTTGACTTCAAGTAGTTAAATAATCGAATGCATCTGCATGCCTGACCTTCATGCACCATTTGCCAACATTTCAGTACCTCAAAGATTCATAATGCGATGTAGACATTAATCCGCAGCCTATCAGAAACGGAAGATTAATATTTACTCTATATTGAGTACCTTCTATCAAGAAGTGAAACGTTATGCAATCATGTTTCATGCAAACAAATTAAAATTTACGTCACAAATGGTATATGGGATCAGGTCAGCAGTGATGTGAGGATCGCCTAACAACGAACCACATCTTCATTAACCCGTAACCGCTACGGCTATGAGAATCCCGACAAACTACTAACCCGAAGCGGAGCGAATAAAACTAATCATGAGCATATTACGAATTGCGATTAGCTGTAACTCGCATTATCCTGATTGACGTCCGTAAACTGCACTCAATAGAGTAATTAATAAGCAGTAAACTTCATCAAGTAAGAAGCTGCGGACTTGCTGCTGCTGTGGGCACAATAAAACAATTCGAAACATTCTTCCATTGTTTCAACTGGTCCGAATCACAAGACGCTGGTGTTTAAGCACACAGGTGGTTGTGGTTTGGTTTGACAGTGTAATTAGAGTGCACGCATCACAACCAAGATTTATTATTGAATTGAAGATACAGTAAATTTCTTGCCAGGCCACTGTAGCAACAACTTGTTCTCTTCGCCAAACAACATTACATTAACACCGAATTTAATAGCGATGCGATGATGGATCTGCCGACCTTCCCCAAAATTGCTTTTTCATGAACGACTCTTTCTCTATGCGATTCGATGGCTTGCTTGATGGACTACTGGTGTGCAACAGTGTAATTATTGTCAGGTCGCATCACAGCGCAATGAGCTTGTGCCTATGAACAATTTTCACACATTATCATTAACGTGTTTATAAAATTCGGGAAACGTGATCACGCTCTTAGCTGAAAATGCGCGTTCAGGTCAAGTTCGACTGTAAAAATGTAGGAAATCGTGTGCAGTCAATTTATGTGTGCACAACTGCACTTTGATTTTGCGTAGAAAACATTGAACACCGACAGACACAAGGTAAGACTGTTAACTTTTACAGCAAGGCACTGCAGCCTATTGTTGTGTCACTCACGCTCCGGTACACTTTTGCGTGGGCTGCTTTCCCAACGACAACTAACACTCGACTCTATGCAATTCCCCACATTTTATATTCAGTATGCACGCAGGCCAGGTTCCAGCAAACAAGGAAACTCCGGTTCCTTCCTGCATGGCTTTTGTTATGCTAAAAAGGGTCATGGCAATTTAGAAATGTTTGCGCTTAAGTAAAGTAGTCGGAATCGGAGGTAAGATGATTCAATCGACAATCGATGAGGCTTCCCGTTTTGAATCAGTGGACATAAATTGTACATTAATACGTGCGTACTTGCGATGGGGTTCTTCTGTTTACTATTGTGTTATCGCATAAGAAATGCCATGCACTGATACATGCTGGACATAGCAAACCACGAACATTATTAAGTAAATACAAGATATCACACAGGTGATTATATGCTACTTCCCTGGATAAATATCTCGGATACTATGCTAAAGCAAACATACACTTATTGTGCTAGCACTCGGATTGACCCTCCACATCGCACCAAATCTGCTCAGCTCACGAATTTCCGGTTCCCAATTTCCGCTAAAATACAAGTGAGGATTATGAAACTTGCAGCAAGGATTTGCGATGGCTCCCCATGAAGCACACAACATTAAGAATATGTACTCTGAACTCAAGCAGTTTCAATTCATTGAAATGTGTTTGCAAATTTTCCTATGTGCGAGAGGGCGATTCGGTCAAACGTAAACATTTACTATTAAACCGCCTGTTAACGTGGGATGCAATGTAGGCGAAGTCTCAAATTTCTGCTGACTGAGTCAATGCAGAATACGTGTGATGCTTATGTTATAACGTGGTGATAGAAAAATGAATTCCAATTGTAGAATTTTTGCAATCCGCTCTGCATGTGCGTCATTTCTCTATGCGGTCCATTTAATCGGCATGAATATCTTATTTCAAAGTCGATCCAGCATACACGCCTTAGTTCGTGCGCACCGTGCTCTCTGCTCTAAATGTTTCGTAGTCATAACCTGAGTATGATAGTTCGACCTGCTCACGATCACAGTTGGAATTAATTACTTCATTGTCATACATTTCATTTTTTTCTGTCACATGCACGAGTGATCTAGAGTTGGTAATCAATTTGTTATTTCTGTCATTGTTTACATTATTGTGAACGATGATTGATGATCCCCCACGAAAGCACGAGCAATTGTCTGGTTCATGCTACTTGTGAGGCTCATTTGGAGCACAGAAGTGCGGCCGACACTTTATTCGGAAGTACATCGTTATTAAGTGAACGATTGCTCTTACCTTTCGACAGGCTTGCTCCCAGCTTGAGCCTGAGCCGTCGACTGCTGAGGGGAGTTTGGAGAAGTGGTCTTTTGTGTATCGGGCGATTTGGAGCAGTCGGGGCTGGCGGAGTTTCTTCCGTTCTCAACTTGATCTGGTCGTCGTGTCTCAATGTGGAACAGTCCTTCCATGTAGTGAGCAGACGTTTTGCTCTGCGGCAGTGGAGCTGTGAATAAACAAAATAAATCTGCATGAAAATATGAGCAATCCGAGCGAACAATTCATGGCGATGAAATAACCGTATCTGTTTTGCTGAAGAATCTTTTGATTCGCCAACTTAATCGACCAGAGTCAAAGTAAACGTGAGCCAAGCCATGAAATTTGCATTGTTGTGAATATGGCACAACATAACAGTATTTCTATTTAAAGCTAGTCGTGCAATACGTTTTGTCCTCTTAATTACTCTGCGTAGGATTCGCGTTTGCGACGGTGCAATTAATACGAGCACTCACTCGAGACAGAATCGAATGCATTGTTACGATTTTGCAATGAATGAGCAAGTAATTATTTTCTTAAAAAATAAAAGTCCAGTCATTCCACGGCTTCACTTATTTAGTCTGCAGCTTGGAGGAGAAGGAGAGCTCGCAGTATCACGTCACGACTGCAATGTTCTTCATTTTACGAGTCACCATTAACCACCGCGCGGTGGCGAGCTGAAACGTGATACTGCCCAGATCAAAGTACATCGTGCACTATGACTGTGACTCTGGTCACTTTGGCTGGGCTACACGAGCTTGTTTATTAGCGCATTGTGAGCCTGTCAAAACAAGAACGACAACAATGTAATTGATATTGCTGTTTTGATAGGATAATTTATGCGAAAACGAAAGACTCAATTTAAATTTGAGCAACAATGTTGCAGTTGCCCTGCTCTGATATAAGATCAGATCCACTTTTATTAATTAACTGAAAATGACCTCCTCGTCAAAAGAACATGAGACATGAAAACGTCGTCTGTCCAATTTACGCACAACAATGCAGTGCACTTCGAGTCTGTCCCGTTCAGATTCCTTTTTAGAAGAAAGACAAGGCCGTCATTTCTCATTGTTGCTGTGATTCTGATGTGAAATAAGAACTTCAAAATTAAATCGCCACGAGTTGTGCCATACCGCAGTTACGACGAAACAGGGTCATATGCCAAGTTAAGGAAAGTGCTCTTGCACACCGCTCAAAGAGCGATTATTTTAGTTTAAACTGCATAATATTTAAGCCGTCCTCCTCTCATCCTATTTTAAAATCGCGTTTCAACCTTTAAAATCATCTTCAGGATTTTGTATTCTGAAACTGAATATTAATCTGGGCTGATCCTAATCAGAAAACATCATCTCCTATGGCATCAAAATATTTACGCTTTCGAAGGAATCAACTGAAAGGAAAGCGAAAAACTGGTTTGAGTAGAAAGCTCGTCAATTTCTTAATATCAAAGCGACGCGGAATCACGTTCCATGAATTTCATGAAAGATTACTTGCTATTATGCTAAGAGGAAGGCCCTTCAACTACTAACCTGATTTCTGTCTGTGTCGGGCGAATCGCAGGAAGGGGAAGGGTTGGACAGAAATTAAAAATTAGAATGTCTACAAATTGGAGGAGGTAAGCAGAGGAGATGAAAGGGCGAACTACAGAGTGTTATCTCGTAAATCAGAGCATGTCTGCCGTACGAAGACGAGACAACGCAATTTTCCAATTATTTATTGCGAAGCTCTCAAAACCGTGTTATTAGAACCACCATCTTTCTTCATGAAATTATTTACAGATGAATAAAGCCCAACAATATGGACTGAGAGGAAGCTCGGGTTAAGTGCGGTCTCGCTGATCATCTGAAGTGCATCTCGCAACTCCGAGCTTTCAACTGTATATGTATACACGATAAAGTAAGAGTCGGGCTTACCGAGAAGAGACTGCAGTTTGTCTCCTTGCGGCAACTGCTTCGCCAGATCCCTTGAGAGTTCTTCACAGTCGAGTTCCTCCTGTGACTTTTCACGTCCCTTGTACGAGGCGAGAGACATCGTCGGAGAAGGCGAATTTGATGCGTGTGATGGTCCAATACTTCCATTGCTGCTTTTTGCTGCAGCAGAAGATGTCATATCATTGCATGAAGACGAGACGGAGGATGATTTTGAGGAAAGTGTCAACGATAAGCTGTTTGGTTCAGTTGGAAGAGCAGAATCGCCTTCATCCTTGTCATCTTCATTGCCCGACTCGGTCTGAGAAGCCGCATCTGATGTGCAGTTCACACGGAAGCTCACTTCCGACTTGTTGCTCGAAGCATCATTGCCGTTGACAAAGCGGCTGTTTTCTTTATTGTCTCCAACAGGGGAGCATGTCTTGTTGTTTTTGCCGTTCATGGATTCGAAACGCAGAGGAGAAACAACCACCGTGACCGATTGAAGCTGCTCGCCTTTCATCTGCGCTGTTAAATTAGGAGAGCTGCCGAGTCCGTTCGGAGTGATCTGACACTGCGCATCAGTCATGGTGCCTGCAACAACTTTCTTTGCGGCCGTGTCTTTGTAAGCAGATGCATTCTGCGCGGCACCATTAATTCCCTTGCCATCGTTGACGCTTCTGACGCCGGGCTCGTCAGTACTGTGACGACTCAGACGATGATGGTTGTACTTGTGGTCACTTTGGTTGAGACTAGAGCTTCTATGAGCAGATATGCCATTCGTGTCTCCTTGATACGAATTATGCGGGACAGCATTCAATGTGTACGACTTCATCGTATCATTGAAGTGTCCGTTATGCGCGCCATAACTAGAATTGTATTGATAAGAGTCCATAGCATCGAGTCTTGGCTGAAGTCCCCTCAGTGGAGCGACTTGTGCAATTGGCGGCGGCAAGTGAGCGGCCGGGTGCAGTGTCGGCTGCGAGAACCCAGTTTTGTTGTTGACCAAGTTGTCACCGCTTGCGCTACGGTGAAACGGCGCCTGGTTCATCAGTGTCACCGGTTGATTGCACTTTGAAATTTCGTGGGAAGAGAAGACGACCGTCGTGCTCGGAGCCCCAATGTTGTGAATCTTTTCCCAAGCTGTGGTCCATGAAAACATCAAAATAAAACTTGATTAGCAAGGAAATTTTACGATTCTTGTTTCCATCAAAATAAAGAAAGTCGATATTGCAAATAAAAATAAAATAAAAGCCGAGAATGCGAGAAGGCGGAGACGTGAAACACTTCGATTAGCATACAAACCTGCACTTGCACGACTTGAAGCCTTTCTTTCACATTAAATGCGCGAGTGAGTCAAGAAAACGATCGTAAATATTACAAATCAAGTTCAGTTTCCACGTTCATGAATACGAAAGAAATACTAATCAATAGAGTAATGATCAATACAACTGAACTTTGAGGTAGCGGCGGCAGAAGTCAGCCGAGAAGTCAGGTTCAGAATGTGCTCGGAATGCGTAATGATTCTTAATCATTATCCGTTCGGTATTTGAATTCGGAATGAAGACCAATTTGTATATCATTATTTTTATGAATTTCAATGCAATGTGAATTGAATCAAAAGGGCGACTACCCTTTTTAACAGGCGAACGGTTCGACAAAGGCACGGAGCTAATCTTCGATAATTGACAATAAATTGTGCTTAATTATAAACCGACTTACTAACCACTGTATGAATATGAATTAGATTTCGATCCTTCCGTATAAAAGCCGAGTAAGATTTTGGGCAGTGGTAACGCAAAGAAAGAACGAAGTGCTAGAAGATCAGTGAACAATCTCCAACTGTAACTGTTTGCATTCATTCCCATTTTATCGCTTGTTCAAATTACTTGTTTTGCTTATCAGTAAAGTTTATTCGCAGAAATACACAAATGCCATTCAGTGTCACATGCTTTGCTATGAAATCATACAATTGAAAATAACTCAACGGTTGCTCATTACTCCGTGACGTAAAGTCAAAATTGGAATGGAATGTACTGGAAGGCGAATGAATGAACTGGGAAATGGGCATTTTACGAGACGCAAAAAGCAATCAGGGGGCAATTTACGGAACATCATTGAGCAGAACGTAACAAATTGCCTGTGCTCTGTAAAATGTCTGCTCGAGCTGCTGTTATTGATATGCGAATGTTATTTCTGTCTTCAGGAACAAGACTAAGGTGGTTAAGCGTTACTGTTAATATTTTATACGCAGGCAGGAATTGTTAATTGCTCAAATGACCAGCCACCCGCCGTTCCGTTTCTTCGATCTCGTACTCATCAAATTTGCTTCCAACTTAAAGTCATCGCCTAAAGTACAATTTTTTATCTTGATCGTGCAGGTTGGATTGTAACCCAAGTCGTGCATGCGTGCAAACATCAACGACCTGAGGCCGCATAAATTTCGATGAATTATTACCAACCCGACCTCGCCTGAGCCCGTAAAAACAAGTTCCATTTTGGTTGCAGGGGCCAGGTGTTATTAAAACGGTATTGCGCTGTAATGCAGATCGACTGTTCTCGCTTTGTGTTTTCGTTTCGTCGGATCAAAGTGCAAAAACATTTCAAGGTTGGTTCGAGCGCAATCGTTAATTCAGCGGGGAGATGTTCTCGCATTTTTCGACGTCTTTACGTTTGCTTTGATTTATGAAATTGAACTCTGTGAAAAAGACAGTAAAACGCACAGGTTCTTGATTGATTTGATTGCCATGCTGTACTGAGACTGTTTCTGCGTTTGTCGCACTTTTAATGAGATTAATAACTCGATGCACGAACAAGAACCAGAACAACAAATTGGATGAAGAAATTTAATATTTCACAATAACTCGACTCGCCCTCTTAATTTAGGTGTAAGAATCGTATTGTTTCAAACCTGGTCAATCAAGCGGCCACTTTCGGCTTGGCTGAAGGATTTTCGAGCTAAGAACCCCATAAAAGCAAAAATGTCAAACGAGAAATATTTTGGCTATATTGTCGCCAGCACAAAAGAATTGTTAGGATTCTTATTATTCTTTGCGGAGCTTCGCAAAGTATTCAAATTATCATCGTCAATTGTCACTGAATTTTTGCCCATTGTGTTCCGTGAGATGGCTGGCTGTGGTTTCTCAAAGCCGGCCATAGCCGGAATGAGGGAATGATACAATGCGGTGTAAACGTAAAACGTCCAAATGAAATATCGTCACGTCATCGTCGTTTTTCTCCACGTTACTCGAGCATTACATAACTTTAAAATCCCATCAACTTATCAGGATGAAGGAGTATCGGCGTTCTTGCGCTGCTGCCTTGCACGTACGAAGGAAATCCGACTTTAACATCTCAGCCGGTTAACTAGGACTTGAGCCCGGCTTAAAAATTTACATTTATAAAAGCTGGCCAAGACCTCAAATGGTCGCTTGTCCTGTTCGCTCGCGTGCAACAAGCAGCAAGTTGAACGCCATTTCCATGGAAGAGACTGCAACAATTGCAAGTGCTGTGCAACCAAACCAAATGTAACGCGGTGGAGTTCGTGTGCAGGATAAAAAATAGGGAAACAACCTTGGAAAGGTCTTTTGACTAACAAAAGATTTTTTTCGAAATGAGCATTCATTACTTTTGTGGTTTCTTCAGGCACTTTATTTTTTGTTACATAATTCTCTCTTCTTCCTGCCTCATCCTTTCTGCAGCCTTTCTCATCTCGGCTTGAATGCAAGCCGAATTAGCGTGTTCGTTGCAGTTCGCAGTTACTTAATCCGTAACTCGCCTGAGTCGTGTTCTTCCTTATAAGCTCAGACCTATCGCCACGTCCATTAAGTATCTGCAATTTTCTATTCCAACGCCAATCCTCTGACTGGCTGCAATGAAGAACAGAAGAGATTCATGGCGAAGCGAGAGCTCTGCAATTTTTCGTGTGTTATCCAACCACCATCATCACCATCAATAACATTCAGTGAGGATTTCAATCGTAAATCGAAACCAAGCTGGTGCATTTCCATTTCAAAGGAATTTGCAGCTTCCTTCCTTTCTTTAGTTAATTGCACATGGCGAATATTTGTAAGTACAAATATGAATTTGAATTCGGCATTCCCTTTCTGTTCAGGGAATTTAAGAATACCAACATTGCAGAAATCACATGAGGAGGATGTAGGCGCGCACAGGCAATCGTGGGAATAAAAGAAAGCATCGATCGTTACCTGTATAATTATGGCACAAACATAAATTCGTTCTTCACACTTGCGTTGATTACGACAAGACACGACATCGAAGAGATACGCATTCGAAGACACGATATCGAAGTGCGGCGCGGTGTTTGCAAGTGAAATGAAAAGTTTGTGTACACGAAATTACATCGGGATACTAATTTTGAGCATGCACACATGCACTCAGAATTATGCATCCTGCACGAATTTCGCACATAATTCAATTTCACAGAAGAGACAAGACCAAGTTCATTACCAATACCTTACGCTTAATGCCGCCTCAAATTCCTTACAAATGGCGCGGCACAAACCGCATGAAATAATTTAAATTGCATTTTGTACTCTCTCGCTAAATCTCACATGAGGTTCCGATCTAATCAGAGTCTGTATTATTATCGGTTCTTGGGATTATTCGCATTCGACGTCGGTCGGCGATCACCGCTTGCCTGCCCAAGAATCCCGAGCCCACGAAAAAATGGTGTAATTTATTGCGATAATAATGGAGAAGAGCATCACTCGCACAAGTTGGGCAAGATGGTAGTCAGCCATCATTTTTGTTTTCCCAGTTTAATAATTCTAACCTTAATAGTGAAATATTATATTATTGTTTGCATTACAATGATTATGAGGAAAATTGCATTCCTTTTACATCTTGTTCACACGAAAAAGAGCATTGTTCTTGCTGTCGCCCATTACGCCATTGAGAGTCCAAATGTGCATTGCATTATTATGATTGCACATTTTCCTAATAAATCAAGCCGAGGAGACGGAGAAACAATTCGCTCTACGGCTTGGTGTTCCAGACACTGTTATTAATGAGTTCGGCCAGGCCAGACCGTCTACCTCACCGGCATTCATTTTGCACATAAACATCAGAATTTTGCACCATCTCCAAAACAAAAACATACGCCAAGCCCTAATTAAGGTAAGAAAAAACTCAATGAAAGGATTTATCAACCCTGCTTGGCAATTCAAAATGGCCGGATTCTTTCAGCAGACGATTGCCTATCAAATGAAGAAATCGCAATGGAAATTTGAAAAGTGCGAGTGCGATTCTATTGAAAAGTGAAGACTGACAGAAGTATGTGTCTCTCCAAGTATAATTGAATTTAAGAAATATGTGCTCCTTCGAATAATCAATCTACGTTGTAAATGGAATTCTTCCGCTGGTATCGGTCGCAGCCTGCAAACGACGCTCGCCCATCCATGCAGCGTACTTCCCTTTTTCAAGAAACTGAATTAATGCATATCATCAGAGTGAAATATAAGACGCAATTTATCTCTAATACTCTGCAATCATAATGGCAAAGTGTTATACAACTTGTTCTGCTCAGCGTTTAGCAGCACCGCATTCATAGAATCAAAGTTTAGCATGCAAGCTTTCTTTGTGCATAGCAAAGCAGCGGACGGACGGGCATTGATCATGAAATATTTTTTGTGTCGTTCGTTCTCTTGTCAAGTTCAACATGATCAATCATAACATTTGCACATCAGATGAGTACAACAGCATTGCGCTAATGATATGAAGATTCCAAAGATTCATCACATCTCCGGGTACATATTATGCACGTATCATTACTTCGCCTGCAATGCTCAACTAGCGGGTGATAAATGCAAAATCGTTGTTCATATTTCTCTTTCAAATTCAGAAATGAAATAATAACATTTTTCAAGTTCATGAAATTATATTTACACGGGTATTCATCCCTGTCCGCTCTTCCTCATGCAACTAGTGGCATTGACACTCGCGAGGAATCTGACAAAACTCGCTACGTGTGAATAATTGGTTTCTGAACGACAAACGACAACAGAAAAAATCTGCCCGTACGGAAGAATCCCATTTCTCGCTCGTGCTTTGTGCAGTGCTAGTGTTAATGTTATATGGCGTGGCATTTATTATATCACGGACAAAGATGGGACAGATTACACGTGAATGCATGATTACGTTTTTGACATTAAACCGCATGGAATTGTTACGGGCAAGAGATTTGAAACCTCAGGAAGAGCAAGAACAAAAGATGACAGGAGTACAGTACGATAATTACGAATTGAATTTGAGTTCGACCAACCCTGTTCTTCCTGATTCTAAAGTCCTCGACTTGTGCAATTCAGACTTGAAGACTAATAAAAAAGACTCCACACAGACAAAACAAAATTTCAATTACTCAACCTCAGAATGAACTTGTGCTGTAATCCTTCAACTTTATTATTATTATTATGTAAACCTATTAAGTGCCAATTTCACGGTCGCAGCGTCTCGAGGTGGTGGGATTGAACGCTGAGCAAGCTAATATCTCTTTGACCTTCCAAGTGCTTCGCAGAAAAGGGTGACAGTTATGCGAATCTATTGCGACTGCAACCAAGCAAACACAATTGACAAATATGGAACTGTGTCGTTACTGTGAAGATAACACAACTCAGGTACTTCAACCTGTTAAGTCGAGAATCGTCTGATTCAATCGGCTACACTCCTCGCAATTAAGCGGAAAATATTCTCAGAACTTTCAAAATTTCTTGCAAAGGTGCAAATGAATGCGAGGAATGAATTGACTGCTTGCTAGGGTGAGATCAGAGCGGAAGCTGAGTCAATGAGGATTCCCGACAAAATAATATGCCGAAGTCTCACCTGTGGGCGACAGAGTCGAGTCCATCTTTTCAGTCGAGCTCGCAGAGGACGGTGCGGAGGAGTCTGATGAGCGATCGTCAGAATTCGTGCCCAAGCCGGATGGTGAAAGAGTTCTCCTGTAGCGACCTTCGTAGCCGAGAGTCCGTTCTTTCCTCTGAGCTAAATACGAGTCTTTGTGCAGGTAACTGCTCCTGAAACAAAACAAAAACAATTACCAGATTAGTTTATGAGAAACACTAATTTCAGAACCGTATTTATTGTACTTTTCGATTTTAATCGCGGCGCGATAAGGCATTATGCAGGCAAGCATTAAAATCATGGCCGACGTACGAACATACTACACATAAAGCACAAATTAAAGCTCATAAACATGGGCGGGCAGGTGCGATTGCAAAGAAGACTACACTTCTGTTGTGGACGTTAATTGAAATTTATGAGGAGGATGAATCAAAGGCAGCAGCAGTGAGGGCGATATGAGATGATTATCTCTTTGATTACTGCTGCTGTTTACGAAAGACGTTCCATGCCTCAAATACGAGTTACCCCGCATTGTGCCAAGATGGCAAAGGCTCACGGCAGTGCAGCAAGCGCGTACGACTGAGCCGCTCAAATCCCCATCTGATGATGATGAATGATCACTTCATGTACAGTTAAACTAGTTAACACTTTAAGAATTAAAAACCAGGTGTTAACCATAATATTGCCATTTCTATTATATTTGCACAAGAGTTGGGCCCTTCTTGTCAGAAAACGGAGTGCAAATATCTACCTTACTTGCATAAACTCTTGGCGGGGTATGGCAAGCGTGTATCAAACTACTGAAGCAATGTCGCACGATGCACTGTGCAAACATCGCTGCACTGCTGCACAATCTCGAGACAGGCAGTCTAATTGTCCGTAACTGTTTCAGAGAATCGTTGTCATCCTCTCTGCTTGTTAGTCAAGTACAAACATATCATTATCGCTACCCAGATTCTCACAATAATGAAGCCAAGTGTACTCGAGTGGAAAGAAGCATTCGTCTCGTCCACTCGATAAAAATCCGTCGTTTCTTGGCGATTTTCTGGCTACTCTGAAAAGTTGTATTGTGTTGTTTAATGTGTGTCAAAGCAACTCCTGTGCGTATTTTCTTTTCATTTGCTACATTTGCGCTTTGTAGTGCAGTGCATCAAATGAGCTACAAACTAGATGCGATACGATTATTTGATTCTGGTTCTGCATGTGCGAATCCTTTCTTCAAAAGAGCTTCATGTGAGCCCATTGCATAATACCAGTCCTTGGAGTGCTCCGTTTTACTACTGTGGACAATAATTTTCCGTGTCCATTGTTCCCGTTGTTAAACTTAGAGCTCAGAAGAGGGGCATCGCAGCGATCAACAGTGCGTGTACGGTGCATGACGAGACTTGTGTGAGTATTCGGAAAAATAAAGGATAAGGGCAATAACAATTGAACGCTTTTGTGAAGAGAGCAATTCAATGCTTTTGTGAGAAGGTGTAATCGTAACATTAAGGCGCGTAATAAAATCGTGCTTCCTCTTCTACCACTTCTTGCAAGTCACAATGCAATAAATATTAAAAATCAGTTTAATATCTTACGAAAACATGAGAGCAGGGAGTCATTGAATGATCTTCCGGCTCAGGTAATGCGACGTAATTTGTATCTTGGTGCCAAACTCTGCTGGCTATTGTAACAAATAACAGCGGAGCGACCAGCATGCGATACGCGGCCAAAGTATTGCAGCAATTCTTAACAGCCTAAAATCTTGTTATTATGAAACTGAGCAGCTTATCAAAACTGACACGTATTGCACTGTTGTGGCACTTTTCACAAAATCAAAGGCAGTGTGCACGTAGCGCCTTTGGCTCAACCTGATTCTGTGCCAAAACGTTGAGTGCAACTTGACACCACCGCTGCTGCTACTGCTTAACAATGGCACTGCGCGTTTCGACTGTTGCTGTTTCCACTTGCATTGTTGGATGTCATTTGCGTATAATCTGGATGCGTCACTACGATCAATTGAATGCAGTAAGTATGCTTTGAAAACAGATAAAGACGAAAGACGCGAAATTCCGAGCCTCGCAACATAGTCGAGTCAGGCCAGGGTTTAAGTAAAGCTGAAAGTAAAGTCGAGGCAATTGAATGCTCATTATTCTATTAAAAATACGCTTGCATCATTGTAATTTCCTTAATACGATCATCACAAGAATCAGTTAGAAATGCGGAACAATATTGCTTTATTAGCAAACATTCGAATTTTTTTACATTTGCTCAGGCCTTTGTAGTCCCATTCTGGCTAATTGGGTTCAATATTAGAGTCTTTGAATGGCACACAAATTGAAAATGACCGGGCCTTATTGGCAGGAAATTGAGATAATTCAAGTACTTAAAAATAAGACGAAAATTACTCATTCATCGTTGTTACACGCTTTATAGAAGTCTTAAGACACCAAATTCTTTGCGCCGTTGTGTTCGAAGGAGAGGAAAATTGTCCGATTATTCAAATCAGCGTGCATTAACATAATTTGTTGCCATTCTACGATTGTAATTACTCCCAAAGGCATCTCCGAGCCATCCCTGTGCCTTCGGCTCAGGAATGCGACTACATATTTAGACTCTTAATGACCCTGCTACAGTTGCTTGGTCACTGCATCCTGTACCGGCTTTATATGTATTCATTAAGCATTCGTCTCACAACCCACCAAGCATGTATTTAAAATTTTTATTCTAAATCTGTCCCGCCTTTGGGAATTCCACGGTCGCAACGTCAACCGTGTCTCCGCTCGCAAGCAAGAGTCAAAATTCTTTCGCACATGCTTCGGTACACATTTACTCATTTCAGAAATCAACAGTGCATAAATGTCAGGTTATTTCCGATTGTTGCAGCCCTGACATTAAATGCAAGAACACAAACAAGAAAGGTGGAGTTTTCGTTCGAAGGAAAAATAAATATACAAACTGCCTTTGTGTGCCTGGGCATTAGGATTTAGGATTTGAACACAAGATTAGCATTTGAGAATTCTCTGCATGTGTCCACAAGTACATCTTCAAAAGATAAAGATTTGATCTGGTCGTGTTTCCAGCAGCGCGGCTCAAGACGAATGTATGTAATTTCTCAATAACGCATATAGCAAATCCAAAGTAACAAGTCACGCTTCAAGACCTCATCGTGCACGGAGAAAAACTAATGTAAATTAGGAATTCTGACTCAGATCTCGAAGTTCCTTGGGTCTATGAACGAAAGCCGGGGTAATCACGCAATAAATATGCACAAGATGCATTCAGAGATATCGCCGAGTAAAAAGTAACTGTGTAGAAAATAAAAATTAATGTTTTCCCTTTCAACTCATGATTATCAAGAGCTTGTGACCCAAAAATGCGTGCGACTATCTCTTGACTCTGCTGCACTGTTCGTGGGAGCACGACAACTGTAAAGACGAAAATGAAGCCATCAAAAAGAGAATTGAAGGCGTCAAAAGTAACGTTTAGTAATGAAATACTTAAGCTTTGGGACAAAAGTCATGGCATGTTCTTGTGTGCTGGCAACAAATCCCAACCTTCCTCACACGACTTCTTTTCCTTACTCACTTATTATGTTTATTATTCCCATGTTTATGGAAATTTTATTTCCCCTTTGCTGATCATAAATTCTTCAGCAGTCATGATTGAGAATTGTGCTTAAACATTGATAATTATAAGAGCTAAAGTGATGTGGCCAAGAAATGAACACGATACAAGTTATGTTCGTCCGTGCAGTCGAATGCACTTCTTGCCGACGTGTGCACACGTATGAATACGATTCTGGCAATTATGTACACGAATTAAAAGTTTTTGAAATGATTCAGCATTGGATACAAGTCACACTTGCGTGTGAGTTTCTTTGGGACTCGGTGCTTGTACTTGTACAGTGATGACACTAATTTCCACCAACATGCGTACGTATGCACAGGCATTATGCTTAAAATTCACTTTTTGTAATTTCATATTCTCATTATGATAATTATTTCTTAAATGCAATAACCTGTCATTTCACTGCATTGTAAACTTTGAAAAAAACTGCACCGACTTAATTGTCAGTCAACTGCAATGAGAGTCAAGATGAGGCTCCTTCTCGAGCTGTGATGTGACTCGTTCTTCCTCCTAACCAAGTCGTCCTGAATAATGAACTGCGGCACTAATCAAGATATTCGCCGATAGAAAAGGAAAATCATCTTTTTTGCAGTAAAATGGGTTGGCAGTTGAGGATTGAGTTGGTCAGAGCGGAGAGACGACAGGTCAGTAACCAGTATTTAGTATTTAAATTGAATTAATATGTGATAAAGGAAACGAACAATAATTCATCTTTTAGGAAAAATTGGCGATGAAATTATTAACGTGGTTAGCAACACGCCACGGCACAGCCAGGAATTCAAAGTGAAGGTGTGGCGTGGGTCCTACCGTCCTGTTATTACTGCGCCCATGCACTGGCACCACCTTTTACCTTTTACGAATGCGCAGGGTGTACCCAATACCCAGAACCATGATGAGATGATGTCGGCGAATTTGTGCGATGATTCTTCAAAACCAACTCCGTACGGTTTTCGTGTTGTGAATTTCTCTCAGCCCTCAAAAACAAAAGTCTTTCACGACATTCTTTCTTGGTTCACTGAATTGTATTTGCGTACGATCGAGTCTTTTGAGAATTGCAGTTATAAATTAAATGAAGCATGCTGCAGAGTTTGTAATGTCACACAGCCACTTCTGAGGCGCTTGCATCAGTATTTCCGTTGGATTCAATTCAATTGAGCGACGCGACGTGGCTAATTTGTAGAGAATGTGCGCACGTAACTGATGTGAGCTTGATGTCAAGAGCAAGAAAAAGAAACGTTAGTTATTTGATGCTGTTAGTCTCGAATGCGTGCCACAGTTTAATTGCGATTATACAGCAAGCAACAGTTCTGCCGTCTTATTTCGGGACTGACGGAGTCGCACACTCGTGGTTACGTAAGAATTACGCATTATATTGTTGTAATATTATAAATTACAGAGCATGGTCGGCCACAAACTGTATGCACGGTCTTTTCCCTTTCTCAAGTCGTCCGCTGCGCTGTCGACTCCACGAAACACGCAAAAATGTTTCAGCTGAGTGCGGAACGGACAAGTTGAAAAAAATGTCGCATCACACGATTATTGTTATTACTGTGCGTTTTTCGTTATGCAATTCGAATAAATTAAAATGGAACATGAAACTGCAAACGGCGAGACTACCACCAACACTCGGACATGAACCACAAAAAACGAAGAATTCGCTGCACCGGTGAAGCACTTGCGGGGACACGACAATGAAAACTGCTGTCTTCAAGTATTTTCATTCATTTCATCTTCAATTAATGGTCACATGAAACTCGAAGAACGACTATTGTTTTCTTTTTTGGGAAGACTATGCGAATAATGATGTAATAATATGTTACTTCGGCGGCGGCGACTTCTTCAACGTCTCTTTTCTCATTATTCACGTAATTGTCAAAAATGTAACAAAACAACTCAAAAAGTTGTATTTTCTTTTCGACCGTCGGTGTTCAGATTACGCTACGTTAACAGATGCACAACCTGCTTGAATTTGAACGCCTGATCTAGTTTTTGTGTTTGCAAAATAAGTAATTACAGTTCCTTCACGATGTCTCTTCAATGGGTTTTCACAAACAGCTCAAACCGAGGTGATCTTTACTCTCGAGCACTTGAGGCAGAAATGGAAGTCGGCCCATTCTTCAGAATCCCGATCATGATTACATAATTAGAGGCAGAGTGTAACAATGGTGAAATAAGAAAACGGTCGCAAGATTCGTTGAACTGATTCTCCTTAGAAAGACACAAACTAACTCGAGCAACAAGTGCAAAAAACAAATTACATCCAAGTGCAACTCCCTTCCTTGTTCTTTCTCACAACGGACGACGAGACAACTAATCTTCTTCAGTGCGTGAAGTTTTTCTACCTGGCTTGGTCTTATTAATAATATTGCCGCACGCAAATTTGCAATTGCCAAAACGAAGAGGGCTGGGACGACAAGAACGGAGCTCACAAGTCGAAAATTGCAAACAACAGTTTTCTTGTTTCTAAAAACAAAACAATGGCACACAATTTCTTGCATTCATCGAGCACAGTCACAGCCTGCGAAAGATCAGAGTCCCACGAACACGAATAATAAGGTTAATTATAGTGTGTAAACCATAAATTCACGACAATGTTTCAGGTAAAATGGGAAAACTTATTTCGGGGAACGGTTGCTGTGATGCTGACGACCATGCGACAGACCGACTTGAGAGAGCTTCGTGAGTGTTGTTTAACAAAGTAATGTTTTGGGATTTTGCAGTTTGTATCACGCAGAATTAATGCACAGGAGGGCCAACAATACGACCACCACTCACTACCGTCGTCGCTAACTTCTCAACAATGACTGAGTGAGTGAGTCCGCTGTGCTGCTGCGTTGAGGACGACTGAGCAACTTGCAAACGAGTCAGTGGATGGAGGTGGAAAGATATTTACCATGCACGAGTGTCAGGGAAGGATTGAATGAAGAGACAATGGAGAGAGGTTTTTGGTTGCTGCGGCCAGGCGAGAACAACTGGCACATCCTGTTTGCCCCTAAGCAACGTGGTTGAGAAAACTGCGATGCACCTCAACAGTCTTATGCTTCACCGGACTAAAATTTCCAAAACTACTCCAGTTTCGTCAAATAATGTAACAGACTTTAACGAAGACCCCCAAGTCCTGCGAGGAATAAAAGCGCACTAAACAACGTGACTGTAGAGTGGCAAATAATTTGGGCCGAAAGCAGAAAAACAAGTCGCAACTTTCCATGGATAACGAACACGCAGTAATTGAAAACAACTTGCTACCACGTTTCGTTTCGGTGGACTTAATTAATGCGGCAACATGCCCGCGTGGCACTGAATCTCAACTTGCAAATTGTAAATCATACGTTGTATTGTACTCCTCTGATCAAGCGTATCAAATAAGTGGAATATTTCGAGCATCACGCTCGTAAAATATTATATCACCAAGTAAGTAACAAGTCCCTGGCAAGGTTGTTCAATATTCTGCATTGCCAACAGCGAAAGAATGTATTTTACACGAATTGTATGAATAATTGCAATTAGGAGTCCATGTCCACGTTGTAACATCGAATTGAAACCGATAATTAGGTTCCTAATTAATACATGGCCGAAAGTCATGAATCAGAGTACAACAGTGAGCAAATATTCGCCCACACAAATGGCGCAATAAAATTATGAACATGTCGATTTCAAAGAATTTGGCAATCTCCTCAGTAATCAGCATGTCATAAAATCATAAAAAGTGAGTTGATCAAGAATTCAAACTCCAAATAAAGTGAATTTGAGCCCAGTGTGTGAATCCACGGGCGAGCACGAGAGGCAGAAGCTTTGATTTGCCAATTCTACAGTGAGAACAACGAGCTCCCTTCATGTTTCAATTCAATGCACGTATTGTTCGCCCTTTGTCGAGTCAGTCACTTATTGCCAAGCACGATAGAAAATCCTCCTGACAGGAGTTCGGTAGGCAAGGCACGAAGAAGTGGGCGAGATTCGCGAGATTGCATAAAATGTTTACTTCCAACTTGTCTTTACGCTACTCCGAAAATCGTTCGTACCATTTTACTCCATAGGATTGGCATAAAAATTCCAAATGTCATTTTTTGTGCTTTGAGGGTTTTGATGCAAAATCATCGCCAATGACTTCGATGAAGTTGTGGCCAAGCTGAGTAAAATGTTGAGATTAAGTTTGCGATTACGACGCGCGATGTTATGCATGACGAGTCAACTGTAGCGATTAAAGGCCTCGCTTACATAAAAGGAGTAAAGAGTCTCAGTTGGACCAGTTTACGGAAAGAGAAACCCAGATTAGATAGAAAGGGAAAAAGTAAAAGGCATTACAACAACTCAGCTTGGAAGAAATTAGTTTGGCTTTCCGACGCTTAATTTTTTAAAATGTGGACTAAACGACGACAGCGACAACTGAAGAGAACGAAGTGACAATGACATAAGTTAACTCTGCATGAAAATGAGGCGCGTCATGTGGAGCCAGACAACTGGGTCTCGAGTAAAAAGGACTCAGAATTTCGTTCTCATTAGCTACGCGACTGCTTGCCTGCCACAAATCATAAAATCAATGTATTTTGACATTAAACTTTTGCTGGCATTCCAATAATCCTTTAAATGGAATGCTTTCCTTCAGCACGACAGGAGTCAGGACACGTCACAAAAGTGGAAAGACAAAAGAGCCTGCAGAGTATGAATTTCACTTTGAAATTGGATCCTTTTGCTACCTGGGACCTGGCCAGTCTCATCTGCATCCGTGCTCCGTCATTCTGCCAGTACTATACAATAAATCTTTCGCGTATGCGTCGCGTCGTGAGAATGTAATCATAACCTTTCTTCATATGCGTGCCATAATAAATTATCAGTCAACAGGCGCAATTCATCATTTTCTTCGCAATGAAGTGTTTATTCGTCATTTCGACCAGTGTACTCACTGTCTGGCAGGAATGGGTCATAATTGAGGTACAAAATCTTAGGGAACCTTTGGACCCATTCCTTTCACTTGGAGAACAAGACCGGACAGGTATAAATGAATGGACATTAATAACGACTCCAAGTACCTCATCAACTTCACTGTTTTTGGTTTCACTTCGAGTCCAGGAAGTAAGGGCCAAGAGCAACGCTTTTTCTCAGGTGAACTCATACCGGATTGCAATCGGTTTTGTCTGCCTTTTCAAAAAACCTTTTATGTACGATGCGTTTTTTATGAACTTTAAACAAACAAGAAAGGGCAATGTTGAAAAATTTGAAATGAAACGAACAGTATTTTTTAGTTCAATTGTAAGTAAGACAATCATCATAAAAGGAATATTGCTTGTTCTGTTCACGCCTTTCAACGCACATTGAATATTGGTTCGCAGTTGCCATTCTTAAAAGGAGTGCGAAACAATGCGGCTTTACAAATTCCAAAAGTCAAATACCAGTCAATATTAATTCACTTTTTCATGCACCACATTATTTATTATCGCGCCTATCGAAACGCATGCATGATGAGATGGAATGTTTGTACAGCAGCCCTTTCAACATTCAAACTCGCACTGCATTTTTGTAAATGCGTTAATGACCTTTCCCTCTCAGTTCTACTCACTTCTGGATGCGCCTTCTCTTTTATTCCAACATCTATTTCCGCTTTGCAAATTCAACAACGTAATAAAATGAGCATGCAAATTTACGCTTTGAGCATCAGACATGTGTGCGAATTTAAAGTGAATCTGTGAAACCAAGAAGAGTCACACAACGCAAAAATAAAGTGTACACGAAATAGCCTGCCATGTCATTTTAAAACACATAAACACAATGCTGCACGTTCACAACACCAGCATACAAAAGAACATCCGAAACCGTCGAGCGACGTAGAAAGATTTCCGCTCTATTGAAAATGGTTAAAACTATAAACCGAGAAGAGCGCATTATGCACGGGCAGACTCTGCAAAATATTGTAATGCAGAAGATTTAAACTCTAATTAAAGGTACCTTTGCACGGGCTAACGCAGGATGCAAGTTTAATCGGAGGTACAACACTCTATGTGCTCCGGAGAGATCAGCATCCTGCATTCAAAGAGAATTTTAACCCTTCTCTGTGTCTAGCACGAGCGTACACACATGAACTTTTACCAGTCAAGAGTTTTTGTGGCATTTAATCTTTGTCTCGTTTCCTTTGCATTAATTCACATTTAAATTGAATATGTGATTACCTAGCTTGCCTTCTGTCTGAAGCAAAAGATGTGAATTCGTTTCATGATCCCGACTTTCGTGCAAGGCGGCGATAACAAGAAAGGCTGACTGAAGGAGAAAAATATTTTCCGGAGACCTTGAAACTGATTCCTGTCTTGGTGCCTTTATTCGTCCGGAGTCTCGAAAATATGGCATGAATTATAACTGCTTATTTTTTCAGTTTTCGCGGACTTCGATCGGTCAAGGCTCTTTGTGATGTGTTTTCTGATGTCAGCATCAGTGCATTGCGTTCAGAAGAAATGAAAGCACATTGGACTTGGGCTTGGACACTTTTAGGCGGCAGTCAAAGCTGAACAGTTTCAACCTTGAGGCCAGTAAATGTAATCTGTAATCGAGCACATTGAAATGACGGCAAAAACTCGAACCAGCAAGATGCTTGCACGATGGAGCACTCCATCATTTTAAGAGCATAAAAAATTTTGCCACGCACAAATATTTCTGCCTTGCGATGGAATACGCGCCCTGATATCGATGGTGCCGGCAACAGAATCTGAAGTCTGGGGTCAGTCGTTACTGTTGCAAGGTCGAAACGAGTTACTGTAAAGATTATTAACTCTGCCAAGTCTCAGCTCTCTCAAATCAATACAATACAGAGCGCCCAGTGATGAGTATTAATTGGTTTTTTTCCACTCCTACGCGTACGAAATGACTCGAAGCACGACTTCCAGATCCAGGCTCAAATTGCACTTCACATATCATTGCATAATTTACCGGTTGAGCACGAGTCATGGCACAGAATGCTCATGTAAAGCACATATGTGTCCCGTTGAGCATTGACACAAAGCAGATGCCGATGCAGAATCTGCAAGCTGTGCTGACCAATAAAATCCGCACTCGCTTTCTCACTTTATGTTCATGTGTAACTCAATTACGTGTAACGTGCGGAAGAGACGCTGCACTTGAACATAAAAATTAAGACATCTGGCCGGCAATGCAAAGGCACAATCGGAAAGAGAAGGCAATGACATAAAATATGAAGATATATGAGACAGGTGTCCACGGGCCAAGCAACTGCAGGCGATAGCGATGGCTATGAGGAATTTTATTACGTACGTGGTATGTAATTTTTAAATTAAAAATGACAAAATGAAGTCGGGATTTCGACGTGGAAAATTGTAAACTGCAAAAAAAATAAAATAAAAAGCAGAAACAGTTAACTAAACATCGCATGCTTTCCACGTCAAGCTTTCGGATTATGTTGAAGGTTAAGAATGTGGCATTTGGAGTGCAGAGTTCTGTTAAGTCTCGGTGCAGTTCTTCGCCTTGCGAAAAAACAATATTTTGAGAAGATTAGTCCAAATATGTACCTAAGCGAGTGAGACTGAGCAGACGGCATAAATTTCTAACATCTAATGAAAAAAAATCGAAGCAAAACGACTGACCAGCCACTTCCTGCAATGACTGAACGCTCCACACTTGCTAAAAGTCTGTGTGCGGTGCAAATGTTTAGGCGCAAATCGTTTGTATCCGCCCAGCTCTTATTTTCTGGACTGTCAGATGGTAATTGCAGTCTGTGCTCAACACCTTTCACATTTTCTAAACAAAGGAGGGTTCCTTTAAGAAATTCATAAACAAAACTGCCCAATTGGCAATGTTTGGCACGTTGACGAGCATTTCCTTCTGCCACAATTCATGTTAGACTTAACCTTCGTGTTCAGGACGGAAAATACACGCTAATAATTAAGCCAGTTTGAACTCATTTCGTGATCGAGCGGAGGACGGACGAGACAAAGCCAAGATCTGGTCTCAATCTGGTCTTACACAATCATTTCATCCTCTAACCCGCAGCATGCCCTCTTTTCGAAAGGTCACGCGCCAAGCACGAAATGTGCAAACCGGAGTGTTTGGATAACTTTTTGCTTTGTCTCAATGTGTCTCGAGTGCCATCCATTACCCTCAAATGGGCTAACTGTTTACTGCTCACGAAATAGTCAGCTTAGGCAGATAATAAGAATGAGCTTCTGCTTGCCAAAAACACTCGGCGTATTGGCGTAGGTGTTTTCACGTTCTGAATGATATGCTTCGTTTGTCCCTTCTCAATCTCCTTGTAGGTGTCCTGAATTTAATTAATTGCATCGTAAATTGCATTTTTCATTAAAATGTATGAAAGCACAATGAAATATACGCACATGAACTCGCGCCTGATCTGCTAGGGATTGGCAATCTGAATAGAAGGAAACTCAGTCATTTTAATGCGACAAATAACCTACCCACACATTAACTCTGCCGCCATTATCAAGATTTCTTTGTGCTGAAAATAAAATTAGATTCACTCTTACTTTATACCTATGAAGTTAGAATCAATTCAAACCAGAAAGCCACAGACGTCTTTTGACTGCCAAGACGACATTTTTCTTTTCCTTTCTTAAGTCATATTAAAGCGTTCTTGAAGCCACCTGAATGACACTAATTGCTGTAATAAATTGCTCGTTTAAAGTGCCTGGCTGAGCGCGTGATTCTGCTCTCACAAAGGTGAAGACAAAGGAACCACAAACGCTTCCAGAGATCATCGACTCGCAATGCAATTCTCGAAATGCGTTACATCCATCTGAATCGTAAAGAGTAGACCTTGGCAGAAATTGAAATCCCACAACATTTCGTGAATTTAGTTCAGGATGACAAGAGAGAAAAACAAGGTTTACGCTCACCTTAATTCGCTCTCACGTGTGTGCGAGCTTTTGTCATTTCACATTTTAAGGCCTGCGCCTGCAATTAAATCTTCCATTACGACCGACCTTTGTAACTTAACGGCATTTCACATGCCTGAAAGACAGTCAATAATCAGAGTTTAATTCGTTTGTCCTAAATTCGGCATTCGCGTTTATTGACGGCGCCGATTGAGCACTGAAGGCTGCACAGAAAGCGGCCGAGTATCCATAAAATGAAATGAGTTTATGATTTTGAACTAGATACACACGGCTACGAACAATCACGCCAATGGAGACCTCATTTTAGAGCAGTGAGTGCATTATGTAATTGCATTGTCACTTTGCATAATTTCCTTGTCACAAATTAATCTGTTTATGGACACCTCGAAACGTAATTACGGAGAAGTGAAGAAGGTGCTCGTGGTCGCTTACAAACATGTCATTGTACAGTACCATGACATATCGTTCAATTTTGACTTTTATGATGAATGTCCTTTTGTTTTGGTCTGTGCTGTGTTATTAATAAATAAGAGAACCCTTTTAAGGAAGTCGGTGTAATCTCACCACATACATTATTAACAATCTGCCTAGGAATTGAACAATGGGCGAAAGATGCTTGCCGAAAACTTTAATCTTAGTCGTGCAGTTAAAGATTTGAATTCGCGACCTCAGAGTCTGGAAATTGGACGAATATTCTTATTAGCATCAAACTATCCATAAACAGAAGGAATGAAATATTGATATGGAGCGAAAAAACTGCAATGAAATTTCCGCACGCACTCACAAAACGTGGGCAAGGCGACCCGCCGTCAGTGGCACCAGCATTCAAAAGGAAATTAAGGAGCACGTTACATTTATGACGCAATCAGGCGTACGAATACGAAGTTATTGCTTGTAATTATAATGCAATTAGCACCTTTAAGAATTTATGACTCTCCTAATTCGAGCTACAAGTGACAACTACATGCAAAGTGAAATTATTTGTAATAGCAAGAATCATTATTTGGCTGTCGAAATTAGTTCCCGATTCGTTTACTGTGTATGTTGTATCTGAGTTGCTGTAAATATGATGGAAATGCAATCTCACTCGCTGTTTTAACATCAAATTTTAAATTCGTTCGTTTCGTTTCGTATCATAAATTAAGATGACTTGACGTTCTTCCCACGAAGTGATCCAGCGCAAGTTCGGAATTACCAACGCACTTTTAGGATGGGAAATTTTTGACTTATCGATCTGACTGTACCCACTTTGGGATTTTCACACATTCTTGCAAAGACTTAATTAGCTAAAGTGTCAAGTATTATCAAATCAAATCGCGAAATTCTAAGAGAAGACATTTGTTACGCTGCATAGCTTCCGTTTATGGTAAATGTATGAGAGCGAGACAAAGCTCAGGCCAGGCCAGGAAATGAATCCGTTCTCTTTCAATTTCTTACTCAATTATTCATCCTTCCTCTTATGACATTTCGACGGACAGCTGCAACAGAATTGGATGATGGGATAATAATATCGCTGCAATGAGGCTCGCACTGAGAATTAGCAAATATCAAGCCGAGGAAAACGCGAAAATTGCCGTCCAGATTCGTGACACTTTAAAATGCATCACATTTGGTTTCATGATAAGCTTGCCATAAAATAGCCAGTGGCTAAAGAAAGCGACTGCATTTATCGTCAAATGCATGTGAACGAGAACCAATACCACACGCGAAAATAACTAATCATCGCAGTTGACAAGACAAACGACACGTAAAACGCGTATTTGTGTGCCAATGACGCAAATTCGCAGTGAGACCACATGAGCAGCCAAATACAGCATCATTGCATTGTTTCAAAATGCGAGTCAAGTGATAACAATGCGACCACCTCACTCGTAACAAGATTAACAGCATGAAATCGTTTCCAAATTTAAGATGAAATCCTTGATGCCATGCCGGGGCGCATGTGATTGATGATGAAAGGTGTGAGCCGCAGTCGCAAGGCGTAAGGCTCGTAATACAGCATGATGACATGAGCGGTGAACTAAATAAGCGTATATAGCATTAAGCGTACGTCCTCAGAACTGCAATAATTTAAGAATCTCGATTGCTACATGAAATAGGAAATCGTTGTGCTGTGCGTCTTTTTGGCATGGTTTAATAAAGATGTTGCAAAGATTTTTCGATCCATTTGACAAACGGTTGCACAATTACTGTGCAATGAACGGTATTCGTATTTATACGGAAAATCAGAATTTTTCAACCGAATTTGCTGTTAAGCAGAGGAAACGCTCTCAATTGGTTCCGTCCATTTTTTACGAAATTCGTATTACAAAGCTCATGAATGATTAAGACGCAGTTCTCAGCGTTACTGTGTTATTAAATACGTGCACTGCAATCGTAAATCTGAGTGTAATTCATTACGGCTTTATCAAGAAGAATGCGCCCTAGATTGTAGTGCAGATGCGAGGAAGCGATAGGTGCCTAATCAAGTGGAACTATGAAAAAGGATGGCATCTTTCTAAACTAATTCTGCCCAAACACCAAAAGGGCGTATTAACCCCTGTAAACTACCGAGTGTTAGAAAGCAAAAGCCCAGCAAATTGCAAATATAAAACTGAAGTGAACTTACGACTGAGAAGCAGCGAGTCGCGATTTCTGGCCAAAGCCGACTTCATTCGGGGGTGGAGGTGGAGGAAGCGGGTCGTCATTGTTGATCACGACTCGTTCCTCGTCCGAAATAGGTGGCGGAGGAGGCGGCAGTGGCAGGTCTGGGGTAGAGCACCGTTTGGCTGTGAGGCTTGCTACAGATTTCGTTGTGGCCAAAGACATTGGTGGGAGCGACATGTGGGGCTGCGGTTTGGAAGGAAGCGGCGGGGGCAATCCCGAAACGGCACAATTTGCAACAGCATTATTATTCCCCAAATGTGGCTGGGGATGGCGTATGGGTGCCCTAGGTAGCGGTGGCGGGGGTTTGTTTGGTTCACTTCCACCATCATTAACCTAAAATGACAAAGTATCGGATTAGAGTTCAGAACAATAAAAGAAGACATATTCTTAAGTCGAGCGGTCTTGGCTTACTTGTTGAGAAACGTTTCTTAAGTGTGGTTTCTTCGGTGGCCGCTCAGGTGGAGTCGGTACAGCTTCAGCTTCGTGCGAGAGAGCGACGACGCCATCTGCAGGTTTTGCCATGAGACTATTCCGCGTTGATTGTTGCGTTGAAGCATTGGTGGAGTCTCTTTCTCTGTTCGTCAAGTGAGGCAGGTACTTGGACATGTAAGCCATTCTTGCGCTGTGGATAAGAATGAACAAAGACAAATTAGTATTTAGCCAATTCATGACTCGAGATTTTCGAGTTTATATTTTGATTAGAGTTGGAATCCGTTATAAACGTTTTCATGACTTGGATCTGGCACGAGCCAGTTTTATTGGCCGCGTTTTAATTTGCTGAGATAAAAATAAGTTGAAATCAAGTTTAAGCTTTTTGCAGCTTGAAGTGAATGAACCAATTAATCGATCGAATAGGTGCTCGTAACACGCTTCTGCGACTGGACTTCATACGAACTGACAACTGGCTGGTTTAGAATTCAATTGCGTGACCTCGGAGTTTTAATTAAATTCTAACTGATTATCTGTCCGGGATAAAGTGGCAGTGTTGTGTCATGACAGAGAACATATTGCATAAATCAATTACAGTCGTGATATTGGCCTTGAATTCGTGCTTCAGTTCAATTATAACGTCAATATATAAATTTGGTACTACCTGGCACTTCTTTTGTGATGTCTTGTCTTACAAGAAGGCGGACAAGATTGAATCAAAGGAAGCTTGCCAAAACGGAAGCATGATTCTAAAATTACACACTCGCTTCAATTGGAATGTTGTTACAATTAAATGGCAAGTGACACGAGTGAATGTCACCTCGAATCAATCATCCAGCTGCCAGTTAATCCATATAATTGACATGACATCACATTTCTCTTTAACTCTTGAATTACATTCCTTCTCTACAAATTATATAATCGAAATTTCAATGTCTAATTTCTAATTTGATATCACCTTGCTGCACATGCATTTTTAATTTTCATTTCCACAGAAGCGCACAAGTGGTTCGTTTCAACTGTGCAAGAAAATAACTTGTCATGTGGACAAGGTTAATACAACCACAGTCGTGACTCGTGGAAAGAAAAAATGAAATGACAGAACAAGACAATTTATTTAATTGCTTTTCAATTTTGTTGGAGAGAAACTTTGCTCGGCTGCTTCAGTCAAGTGCGGCTCTGCAAAGGTCAACACAAAAGGATCCGTGCATTCCAATGTCATGCCCTACTGTGCAATGTGCGCGTTTTTTAACTCGACAAGCGATGAATGAACGATATTGCATCTCGCGCAGTTAAACCCGGTGACCCACAACTTGACATTTCGATGAAATTTCAATTATGAAATGAGTTTATTATTTTGTTACTATCAAGCACAAAGACCAGAGAGCTGATGAAAATCATTCAAGAGAGCTATGGATGGAAAGCAAATAACATTGACTGGCCTTGGATTCCTTACAACCGCGACCAAACTGCAAGATCATGTAGAATGAACTTGTAACTTGCTTTACCAGTACAATGAAGTTCAGTCTCAAAAGATTTCATACGTTATGAAGTGGGAAAAATTGAACCTTTTAACAGAAATTATACGATTGTTGTAACCTTAAAAATAAATTCGTTCCAAGTTATTACCCTCCGAGCACTGCAGTAAATGACTCACTCCTGTACTCTTGAAAGTACGATTTAATGGTAAAATTGTGTTGACCGAATGACTCAGCCGTTCTCGTAAGCTACAATGCCTTGATTATTACCGCAATTGTACCCAATGTAATTCTGTGGTTTATAATTTCTTATGGTGTCTCCCAACCTTCCCCTTCATTGGGAAAATTTCTTGAACGAGACACAAGACGCCGGCAAGTGTCTTCAGAAGCGTTTGACATTTTCACCGAATTGAGGCTGGATGTATCCTTTGACCGCTCTTTTTCTATTTTTGTATAAATGCGTATATCTTTCCGCTCAAAATCTTTAATGTAGGAAAATCCAACCGGAAATTGTGTACATCTCAAAAATTGGAATAAATCATTCAATACTGCAGTGCAAGTCTGAGCCAGTTTTGAAAGTTCATTTGAAAATTAAATGATAAGAATGAGACTCGGTAATTGGTTCGCCGCAATTAGAATGACAGCAGAGGTCAAGACAGTCGAGTCAAAACCAACATATGTGCGAGCGTTCTTATGCAAAGGTCAGCCCAAACGGAAAATGTAAAGATTTTGGGAATTTACCAATTCACTTTTTGTCATTCGTTCTGAATAAAGTTATTTGGAAGTCACACCAATCCGACGTACCTCAATTTTGCAGCGTTCAAGTTGGAAAGTTTTGAGCATGTCTGAAAGAGTGTGTCACATGGGTTTGCCGGAATAAAGGGGTGCGTTTACTAAATCACATCAATGCGGCCCGATGCAGAAAAGGAAGTTGAGTGTCTCATCGTACGTTCAAAATGTAGGCTAAACAATGAACTGGTTCAAGACTCTCTGTAAATTGACCACCATTATCAGCCGCAGGAGGAAGACCGAACAATCCATGTTTTTTTTACGCCAAGAAGGTTCATGCGAAGGAAGATTTTTAGTAAACCACGAACATAGAACTGCTAGAAAAGTATTTTGAAACTTCGTTTAAGAAGCACCGCCAAGTCCTGTACAAATATTAGAAATGTGTCAATCCTCAGCCCGAAATATTTTTTCGCCCCTTCTTTATTGTTATCAGTCGAACAAATCGAAAGGTCTTCATAAATTCTCCCAATAATTTATGGTAATAACAGGTCGTAAAAGGCAGGTCGAATGTGACATTTCAATATGCGAGTAAAAATTCCAAACGACTAAACACAGAATGAAAAAGAAGCTTGCCGCTGCTGTTAATGGATATTAAAAGAAAGTGAACAGGAATGAGAAATGACCAGGCTGCGAAATGTCAGGCTAAAAAATTGGATGCGCATTCTTTACGGGATTAAGATTTTTTCGTGGTGGCAATGCAAAGGTCCAGTGCATTCTAGCAAAGAGTAAAGTACCGGGCAAAGTCCAAACTCTTCACGTGTGTTTAATAAAAATAGAAGTCTCAAAGTGTAAAATGTAAAATAAGATCTCATTAGCATTTCCATAAGACAGTTAAATGCAACGAAGAGTCTTCAATTTCCGAAATCACAATCGTCAAGAAGGATGCCATCAACAAATGCCAATTGAAATGCGTAATATCTCATCTTGATCAAAAGATTTCCTGCCAGGACATTGCGTCACATTTCTTGAAATATTGCTAAACACATTTTCGAGCCTTCAAAAATATTTGTGCTGTTTATTTATTATTCTTTTCGGGTTTCTCGCAGCAATGGACAAGATGAAAGGAAAGGCTGCTGGATGATGCAAGAAAAATGATTGCGCTCTCCCTCAACAACCAGCGCAGCATTCCAAAGTGCACGGAATAAATATCTTCTCCTTTAACGTGCGCTTCTTACACCCCTTCTCCTGTGTGTCTCGATCAAAAGGTTAAAATATAAAAAATTGACTTACACATTTCACAATCTGAAAAAATCGAATCGAATGCCAACGTCAAGGCGAAAGAATTCTTGGCCTATAATTGTATATTGTGCGTTAACTGCACCTCACAAATGAAATGGGAAAGTCCTGTTTCCCTTTTCTACTACTTCTGCATCGGAGGGTCATTTTTCAGCTGAGTCCCGAGTCCAGACCCAACCACGGTCGATGAGTAAGCGCATGACCAGACACAGCATAGTTACACACGATGTGAGCCCTTTGAAATTCCTTCCATTATTTTACGCTACTAAATACTATGAACTATAAAATAATTTCTTTGGTCTCGTCGTGTTCGCCGTCCCATGTCTGTGTTGTGTTCCAAGATTCCACAACGCCGAAGGGGGGATTTGAGGCACTCAATTCCTTTCTGTTGTTCTCTCGAGTTCGACCTTGGGAACTTCATCAAGGCTGTATCCGGCCCTTTTCATTCATTCGTAAGCAGGATTAAAAAAATTATGGTCCCTGTGTTTGGGATGTACAACAAAAACATGAGCTTGTCGGTCTCTTCGTCAAAGTGCACAGAGCACAACAATACGTAGGAAGAAGCGAAGCGAGTTATCTGCGTTTCATCTCTGCCAACACACAAGTGCGTACAAGAAAAGAGTCTCGACCTGCCACTGCCACGGACGGAGAATGCAACAATGGTAACAAGAAGTATGCGAGACACAACAATCATGATTAGGCCAAGGATTTTCGTCAAACTCAATTCCTACAATTTGTATTGTCGAGGTGGTCAGTCTCTTCGACAGTAAGCAAATAACCGAACCATGAATCACTTCGTTTGTGGAGGAAGGGAAGTGCAAGCACGGTGGCATGGTGGAAGTATGAACCCTGACTCTTTACTTTAGCATTATGCTATTTAGTTTTGGCTACTGAATGCGGACTTCATTAAATTAGATTATAAAGTTACTACGGCGCACGAAAGTAAATAGACTAATCAAGTCATGTCAAGCATCGTCGAACAAATCAAGGATGTAGCCAAGTCAAGTCGTAGGTAGTTCGATTTTAGTTCCGTGTTTTGATTCCTCATTCTTCATTTATCATGTGAGTGATTGTTTCAGAGTAGCTGAAGCCAAAGTTCCAATGATGACTGTGAATCTTGCGCCATAGGATTTTACTAAATGAATTAATTCTGAAATTCCTTCCCATGCCTTCAATCTTTTACTTCGACTGCTGGTCTTTTACTTGATAAATCGCATGAACCCTTTAAAATTATAAGTTTATAGCGAATGAGAAATGTCAACAGAAGACGAAACAGTTTCTTACAATGACGTGTGAGTAAAGATGATAAATTCAGCAGATCAGACGGCAGAAGGACTAAAAGCCAAACAAAAATAAGTTTGCTTTTGATATAAAAAACTTAAGACATCGGCAGTGCTTTGTTTGCGTTTCCTTATGAAACTGTACTGTACGCCTTTGTATGAAATTTGGTCGCATGAAATTCGTACGTGTTGATGACACACTACGCAATGAGCAATGAGATCCTGTTAAAATCACATTTCATTTCTGTATGTTTCACACTACCACGTATTAGAGAATTATCAGCCACTCTTGCACGATTGCAATTTTGTGAGGTCATTTCTCTCACGGAAACCGTCTTTTCCTTGCAACAATAAAAATCACACGAAAAAGTTGTGACATTAAACTGACGATTTTTACAACTATCGACATGGGCAGAATGTTTTAGTAAAAATGAAAGTGCAGCATAAATGCGATTTTAAGCGATAGTTACATGGCTTCCTAATATCCTGTCTGGCAATTACGAGCACGAAGTGTCAAAGGCCAGTCCTAAATTCAATCAACAAATTCGATCACTTCCGGAAGAATAAATCCCTTTCTTTTCTATGTACCCATTTCACGTGTGCTTCAAATTTTATTACGACATGAACAATGAACATGGACGACTGAGATTTCGCATAGCTGTTTTTGCGTAATAATTATTCTTTGGCAGATGTAAAAAGAAAGTGACAAATTATCAAATTATCAAATTGAGAATGCTAACTTTAGTCAAGTCACTCATTTCTAAACAACCACCTCAAAAGAGGCAAAGCACGCATGACTGTAATTAGTATAATGACACACGCATGTACAACGCAGAAATTACGCATAATTGCATCTGAGAACAACCGAAAGGCAAATATTTAAATTTACTAAATAACAGTGCAGTGCCAAGCGTCGCTGTGTCAGGAGAGACAGAGATCCGAATGATCACATACTCAGAGATTCTGTCTTAAGGAGAATCGCATGCAAAATGTAGGTTTACGGTTTACGACTTTATGAGCCCGCGATTCGCATTCCCAATAATATTACAAGTTAGAATACAAAACAATTGCAATAAATCTTATCATGCGTTTTGCGTTGTGCCTGCAATTTCTATTCATAATTATGGTGTAATTTTAGCAAGTTAATCAATTGGTGAATTACATGTGAATCTTAAACCTCAATTGGGTAATTTCGTCAGATGTGTAATTGTAATTTGACGATGAGCCCATTAATGATGAAACGAGTCAATCTGACTTCCAACTGAATAATTATAGTCACACTTGTAGTACGTGCCACTGCCAATAATAGCAAAAATGAATCTGACGAGAGTTTACCTCAAGTATGGGCTTCGATAATTTCCAGGGTATTGAGACGAGAATGTCAGCGACATCATTTCAGGTGTTTCTTCTTCTTTACCAATTGGTGAATTGCAAACTTTTGATTCGTGTCACAAAACTGTCAATTCATTAGTCGTTAATTAAAGTTTCAAAAGTTTGGTTGCGAAAGACTGGAACAAAGTTTCAAATCTGACCCAGTCAATCCAAGACAAATTGAGGTGCCAGAAGACAAAGTGCACACTCGTGAGGAGCTGACTTGTGTACGCAAACGTTTGACGTGAGACTTCACACTTGCACGTCTGCGCCACGCTGCGTGCTCCGCTTGCTCTTTGATTGGTTTTGACAACTTTCGTAAACCAGGTTCTCATTAAACTATTTTTAAACTCGAATTTCGTTGGCAAAAAGTCAGAACGGAAACTGAAACTTATGGAACAGTTTGCGCGAAAACAAAACGTCAATTTTTCTCGCCTGTCATGTTTTGTAAGCTTAGAGGCTATAACCTTGCAGCCTTGGACTTGATATTATAGAGCAGTGCTACAAACGATCATTCGCGTATGTAAAGTGAGATGGTAAAAGTGGCCCACCAAATTGGCAATTAGCTGCATTTACATTTACGCTCTTGATGACAGCTTTCGAATTTGTTTCCTGAGAAAGCAGTAAATCAGATTTTCGGATTTGCACATGCACGTCTGTTCTCAAAATAGATTTTATATCCAACTAATGACAGCTCAACGAAGAAAAGGCAGAAATCGGGTAATTTTCTGTGATTTCGAAGATTATCGTTCTCATGCGTTCGTGAAGACAAATATCAGGCCGTAATTGGCGAAATTCTCAATGCGCATGAGAGAATGGAAGCTAAGTGGAGACAGATGTTTTACGATAGGCAGCTGAGATGATGTTCTTCTTGTACCGTGCACAAACTCAAACTCCAACACAATTATATTCGGGGATCTGACTCAGGATGTGTCTTCTGTCTGTTGTTTCAAGAAACAGAGAGATTTAATTACGGTTAATTGTACCAGCATGATTACACGATGACTGAACTGAAATGCACTTCAATTTCCACGTCTCTGGATTTTGCGACAAAGCCAAGGCACAAACTAGTGTATAAGAATTTCCTTACACACAAGAGATACACTGGGTGCACAACACACATCACTTGTTCCGGCTTTGACTTTTCGCAATAACTGATGACTGCTTCGGCACAACGCGATGAATGAATTAAAATCAAGCTAACGCACAGCAGAGTCGTAAGGTTTAGTTCACGCCACACCACAAGTCTCATGAGAGAATTTCTTATGCATGATTCATGCTTGGTAATGGTAATAACGTAATTTAGAAAGAAAAAGTGACTACTTCATTAGCCAGGCCAGTTTGTACCCAACAGCACTGCTCGTGATCGAGACTCGCAGCTGAACGTTCTGCATTCTTGAAGGTAGCAGTCAGAAAGGACAAAAATGAGTACTGCATGCGTACAGCCGGACGGTGCGACGGTTGGAATGGAACTCACAAAGAAACTATTCTTAAACGGCGATATTCAGTGCCTTTTAATACGGCGGTAACTCAGCAGATGAAGTAAGTGCTACGACAGAGCAGAGGTTAAACACGAATATTTCCCAACTGAAACGCGCATTGTGCTCCGTTTTAACCTTATTAATAATGTATTATGGAAAATATGAGGACTCTTTCTTGTTGCACTGCAACAACTGCACTGAGCCGCGTTCCATTCCATTGCGACATTGAAAAAAGTTCAGCCACCACGAACAATAATCATTAATGTACTTCACAGCTGCTACGCATGCAGTGTAGACTGTAGACGAGGTATTTCAATGAATTTGTACAACAGACAATTAGTATTAAGACGAGTTTAAAACACGAAGTCATTATTGACACTTTCGATTCGCAATGCCACGCACTTTGCAGCACAGCAAATGCACAAGTGGTTGCCTAATTCTGTTTCACCTTGGCAGGTCCGATCGCTGATGATGATCTTCCTGTGTGATTTTCCCCACGAACATGATTCTAGCTAATGTGCATGATGATAGTCGATAGTGATATTTAATTTGTGCAGAAGAATGTTTCTAAGTGTTAAACGGTGTAAAACATGCAAAGATGGTTGTAAGATACGAGGAATTTAAATGCGAAATCAGTGCTTGTTTAATGGGCTCCGTTTCGAGAGTCTGCCGTGATAGGCCACAAAAACTTCGACTAGACTGGAAGCCTATAATTTCTCTGCCGATTAAGAATGCATAAAAATTCAACGCAAGCAGCAGGAGGCAGGATGAGGAATGAGTGCGTGGATCTCCTGAGCCGAGGAACAAGAATTAAGACAGCTTTCTTTGCATATTTTTTTCTCACTCGTTTCGATGGAATTCAGGAAGAAAATCGTAAATAAAGCACTATGCGTTTAATGCGACTCGCTTGTTACCTGTGAATTAATGTAATTCGCAATAAATCTTGTGCTCAGTTTATGTGAGGTCTTCGTCCCACAACACGAAGTCTCATGCAAATTTAGGTTTCATGAACTCAACGTCGCTTCGGATTAGCCTGATTGGACTACTGCGTCAATTTGTTACGAATCAAATGAGAACCGCACATCTTCGTGGTTACACTTTTCGTAATTCACGAATCTGGCAGCAGTTAAAAATGTTGATTCGAGTCTCGAGGTGAAGGTTCTCGGTTGTTGTTCATTCACAAAGTCATAATAGGACATTAAACTGTGACTCGTCAAAGGATCCTGACCAGCCACAAAGAAGTCGGTGATGACATTTCTGTGATCGGTGATGTATTGAACGACATATTTTATGAGTATCGATATAATAAAACAAAATGCAGGTTTTTTTTATCAAGCAAACTTGTTCTTTAAAGTATTTTCATCTTCCTCGCCTCAGTTCTTCACTTTTAAACTCACATTAGGAACATTGTTTCGAATTCTTCATTCAAACTCGCTCTCAACACACTTAATTGCATGTAAAGCTGCAACCTGAATTAATTGCCTGAGAAGGGCAGATGCTGGTCGTCTATCGAAGTTCGATGCGTGGCGCAAACGCAGTAGCCAGCAGATATAATCATAGGAATTAAAGAGAGGAATTGTTATTATGAAGTATTAGTAAATTAAGTGGCTTAAATTATTACCTTTAACCTCCGAAGTATTATATTTTAAGAAAATCTGGTTAGATCGTATCTTTAAAGTCTGAATTCGCATCATTGCGTCTGCATCACAGAAACCGATCAAACTATCGGGCTCTTGCGAATTCTTTCGACATTCGGCAAAAACACAGGAGAATCACTTTCCTCGTTCTTTTTAGTAGTAAAAGTTCAAGGGTGAGGAGGATGCTCTTTGATTGCACGAATGATACAAAAAGTGGTTCTTCCGGATGGTTGACCGCTGCCACTGCCAGGCTCAACAATTTCCTTCGTATTAAACACGTTAATTAAGCAACTTGAAACACTTTATGTGAGTAAAGATAAGCCGGCTGCTAATAGGTTGTACTCTACTGTGTATCGAGTTTTTATGCAGAACCCTTTCATTTTCATTTTGAGTGCGAGCGAATTTACATGTAAATCAGAATTGATCCAAGTCATTGGACTGACTGAGTGATTTCGATTTACGTGTCTGGCAAAGAACTTTATCGTGTCGATTAAGCCTAAATCCTGAATTTACGTTTTTAATGAATTCATTCACCTGCCCGACTTGGGATCTAAAAAAAATACCTCAGAGTTGTACAAATGCGATAAAAATTCTATTGTATTGCCTTGAGCTTGCTTTGTTTCATCAAAATTATATGAAGACTTCGATCACACCGGCCGAAAAGCGAAGGCGCGCAATAAACGACCAGCACGCAATGGTGCTTGCATGTCAACAATAATTCATTTTTCATATTCTTAAGTATTCAACTCAAAAGCCTTGCAATGGAATGCAATTGAGGAAATAAAACCTCGGACTCGAAGCAAGAGTGATTAACGATTTTTATTCTTGAGAGCGATTTATTGCACTAATTTAATAATAATAAAAGCGTGAGTTCAAGCTGAGTTTATGAAACACACCGGACAGGAATTTTTTGAGACTGGCAAAATGAAATTTTGAATTCTTTTCATTTTTTTCCAATTGCTTTTAGTGGTTTTACTTAAGAGTGAAATATCGAGCGTATATTTCTGAGGCCCAACCATTTACCACTGCCAGTGCTCCGTCTTTAAGCTGTACTTCAGACAGAAATTCGAGGCATCCGACAAGTTCACGTGTCTTTGTCTCGACTGGAATTAAAGTTGGTAGCAGAAGCGATAGTGCAGCTGCTTGTCAGCTCAGGAAAGAACATATGTGAAGTATGTGATTCCTGGTGCCATTGCCATTATCATTACCATTATTGCTTGTCCAAGATACGGGAAAGAAAGTTTGAGACTAGAATTTACTGTTGGATTTTATTTGTTACTTGTTACTTTAACTGCGCACGCCTCGCCCTCGCTTCCTAGCTTCGACACAGATGAAAAAGCTACGTCAGGAAGGAATTTCCCTCCTTTTACAGATCTACCCTGCTCCCTTTGAATATCAGATGGGTTGGATTATCGAAATAATCATCCCTTTAAAACGTCTGGCATTTCAAGCTGGAAAAGGTATACAACTGCGTAGTGTCTACGTGTGTATTTTATATCTGAAAATTCGTGAATTACGCAACGTGTTATTATAGGAGTATTTTATACAATTACACCCCAGACTGAAGTAAAAACTAGGAGCCGACCTGAGCAGATGTTTCTTCCAAGGAACTGGCACGGGTACTTCTCACTCCATATGCACGATGGATAAAATGTTCATCATCTTTACACAGAGCCCAGAATACGAGCCTTGCATACTGAACCAGCGGTTGAGCTATGAAGTATCACTTGACATTCGCAGTCGCACTGGCACGTGCCAACACATTGCATAACAAACCTAACAGGGCTGAGATCCTTAACATGAACCATCTTTAGGTCTTTGGAGCAAGAATTAAACATAATTATCTGGACAGTCCTCGTCTGCCGTATGGTCCGGGGATAGCTCATTAGTTCCTAATAATTATTCGATATCTGGACTTACAGAAAAATTAAACGTCGTGTCATGCGCTGTTTCTTGCCTTCCTCTTCTTAATTCACACAGCAAAATTCAATACTACTTTATGAAAACGAACACTTTCTTACGAAAAAATGCACTGTTTTAGTGATAACGCCGAATCATTTATAACGCTAGCAAGTAGCAGAAGGGTTTGAGTTTTCTGTCAGTTAAGGACGCTAAGTTGAGTTATTCTTACAATTATCAACGCTGTGGATTGGCAGACAATCAAATCACAATATTTTATTCGCAAAATTGAATGCATCAAGCGAAAGCTTCATGAAAATTGCAGAACAGCCGATCGGTCGACACCTTCGCCCGTGTTCTATACAATTAATAATGTGCCTGCGGTTGAGTGTCTGATACCTGCGCCAAGTATAATCTGAATGGAGTGCAGTCTTCAGTTGATTTTATGGCATTCGATAAATGCTTATGCTTATCAGCATTTTACTTTCTATGAGCTTTTACGGCGTGACGTCGCCAACTGATTGCCAGCAATATGTGAATATGTTGCGCAAGTCAATTGTCAATATTTTGCATCAACACATTTCTGAAGCATTGTTGAAAAATTTTGGGCGCTGATGATTGATGAGCTATGCACAGATTTCGTACAGAAGAAGGGATAAATGTCAAGATTCTTGTCGTTATTTAATTGACCGTACAAAGCACAATGAAAATATCGCGGTGCGGTGCGCCGTTTCGTTTTTATGCGCATTCGACGACTCCGCCATGTGGTAAGTGTGCGGAAGGCAGCCTTCCATAAAATCACCAGAGTTAAATGAGATGATTTTATTGTTACGCCAAGTGTGACTTTCAACTTGCACTTTCGTTTTCATCTCTCACGAATCATTACTCTACATCAAAGGAGGATTCTCGCCAACCCCAAAACACACCAGAAATTCTCATCCTGGTAAAAAAAAAATAGATTGGGTGCCGTTTCAGAAAATGAAAGGAAGTTCGTAGTCATAAAGACGCCACTCACATCGCAATACTCATCACTGTGATCATAAACCATGCAGAATGGCTCTCAGAGCACTTGGGCACAGCAATGAATCCTAATTAAATGAAATCAAAATTTCTCATAATCAAATACTAGTCATTTGCATATATGCAGCCAGGTTCTCATCCACATGCGCTGCGACCGTGTTTAGCATTTATGACCGCGACGTGCATAAATCTCTCTTTTCTTTAATACCACTCTTGATTTCTAGGTCAAACTCATTGAACTTCAGAAGGCATTCATTATTTATAGCCGGATAGCGAAATAATGATAATAGCACTCGGCAATTCACAGAGATCATGCAGTTCAATGAGGAATCTCAAAACTAGAACGCAACATGCGAGAGAAATCCAATCGTACGCCCTAACCTGTCCTTCTGCGATGCTCATTTCGACTTGCAATAAAACTAAAAATACTTCTTAATTATCTTTAAGTATTTGTTTCCTTGTCGTCACATGATAAAATCGCATGTTCACTGTTTTGTCAGGTAATTTTCTCTAAACTGCTGCAACTTCAACTCGGGTAATAAAAACGTTGTGAACTTAATGAACTTTAGTAATTACAACAGAAATTGGCACCGGCACACAGTCACGCATTAGGAGAAAACAAAAGGAGAAAGAAAATTGCTCCGAACGTCAAAGTGCAATGGATATCAGGATGCTAGACTAGAAGTTGTAAATTCCATTCCGACGGTCATCGCACGCCATCGTCAGCGCGTCTTCCTGCTCTCTACATCTTTCATGGATCTCGTTCAAGTCTTATATGCAAAAGATGAATAATTCGCAATCGACGTATCTCTAATTGCATTTACATACAATCATAATAATAAAAAGCGCATGCGTATGTACATGCAATGAGCAGATCAATAGTTGAGCTGTGGCTAATACGAATCGTGTTTATTATTTGCAACTTGCAACTTGTATCATGCAAATGCAAATGCAAATGCACAAGAGAGCCAAAATCTTGGTCCTGGTCTTGGTGTTAACCAAGTCAAACATACTCACGGCACTAACTTGATTGGCCGTGGCACGGCATGTCGTGAGTGTGTGTGATTCACATTGAAGATGATCATAGTTCATATTATAATATTTTACATTATAATAAAACGCAAACGCAAGATGATTATGATGATCATGATAATATGACTTGTTTTCAGGTATTACTATTGTTATGCAACCTAGCAAAACATTGCAAAATTACGATATGACGACGACGGTATGAGAAGGTTACTGGCCGTTCGTCGATCCAGTGCATGCGTGATGGGATGGTGATCCTCGCTGCATTATCTATCATACTTTCGAGTCAACCTGTTATGCTTAATCTCTGACTCTTTAATTTCTACCTTTCTTTCTGCACTCGGAGTTCCGAGTCCTCTTCTGAGCCCAGCTTTCTCGTTAAGCCAATACTACAGTACGCACATTCCTCCGTTGTGCAATCTGATAATAAAATTCAGATTAAAATCGCATTGGCACAGCTCATTAGATTTAATGTCGCTGACTTATTTACAGTTGCTTCCATTATGAATGCTTACAAACAAGCGCATCATTCAATTTAAGCGAACATGTATGAAGCCTCTCACATCAGTCAACAAATTACGGCGAAGGAGTAAGCAGCTCGCAGCTAATTCGATGCTCTTCTTGAAAATGCGATGAAGAATGTTGTTTTGTTCCAGTCATTTGTTGTCACTAATCACAGTGGTTTAAAGTAAAGCAATCCTCCTGAGGAAAACTGAGTTACGAAATCCCGAAAAGTCGCAATTATTGCTCAGGCATTCAGAGTCACATGTCTTATAACGTTATTGTAAACACCAAGAATTATTATTAATAAAATGTGATGCACTTTGTGTATCTTATGATTTGCACATTCTTGGCTTGGATATATTGTATATAGGCACAGTTAGCGCATTTCAGACGCTTAAATTGACGACCTAATCTGCTCTTATTATCTACCTTCATGTCAAAATTAATCCGGCGTTAGTTTGTTATTCTTCTGTCATGCTTCAACCGTATCAAGGCTGCTTGCTTTAAAGTTGTAGAATGACTATGTGGATGTCCACCAAGCATGCGTCTCCCTTACTTGTAGAAAAGTTACGTTATTATGATTCGACTGTCCAGTCAGGGGCTTAATTGTACTGGCGGAGACATATGGTCTCTCACAATCAAGATTTCAACCACTGCTCACTGCTTCTTTGAGGACCCTCTTGCCATATTTACAAACAGACTGCTGCCCGCGTGTTTATCTTTCGAAATCTTTCCGTCCACATCCACAGGACCGAACAACAAAGCTTAAACTCAATCTCGACTCCTACACATTATTAGCGTAAATTAAATAACAGGAAATCTTCTATCGCATGTACTAATTTGTCATAAAGAGTTCAAATTAAAGTGCAGCTGCTTACCTTTCTCCGTTCGTGTCTTCACACTTCTGTGGCAGGGAGTTGACCTGATGACTGTTGCTGCTTTGCTGGTGTATTGAAGTACGCCCAAAATCACCTTTGCTACTAGTCTGCAAATTGAGAAACAAAACAAAGAGTTAGACGAGCTTAATAACAATAAACGATTTCTATGAGCTTGTGTGTCGACGTTAACTGTTTGTCAATTAAGGAGAATGACAATACGATTGTTCTCGAAAAGTTGTGATCACCACAGTTAATTGACGTGAGACAATGCACAGAATTTAATCGGAATCTTGCGGCAAGGCGAGTCAGAGGTACAATGCGAGAGTCGAATCGATGATGAATCCTCGTTTTTCAGGTGCCTCTATTGGCAGGTCAGGCAATTATTGAATTACCATTAGCGAGCTAATACTTCTGATCAAACGGTAGAAGCACAGCGGCTGCATTAAAGACCACATGCCAGGAAGCAAGAAGAATGTGCTTAAACAATAACAGCCTTTATTCTCAGCCATGGTGGCGGATGAAATTTCTTTCAAACGTAGGCAATTTAGTTCAGTGGAAAATAAAACTAGCCCGCAAGTGCACTTCAACGGTTCATTTGATTCGGAACGAATGAAAAATTGGACTAGCCTAGATTGTAAAATTCCAAAGAAAGAACAATGAGCGTGATCAGATTCCTGTAGGGTAGGTCATCAGCTAAAAATCAGCACCAATGCCATACAAATCTGATGGAGGGATGTTGCGAATTAAAACTACATGGCTTCCTGTCATCGTGTCATGAAGCTCGGCAGCTTCTCAGGCATCCGAGATCATCTTCGTTTTCATTGTCTATGTCTTTGCATAGGGACGTAGTGAAGATCTTACCGACGTAATAAAAGCTATAAAATTATTATCTGTTTGTCTTTTAAACAATTATTTGCGTTGTATTTACTTATTTAGAGCAGCAATGGTGAATCTTTCCCCATTCGAATTCCATTCATTGGAATTCCTTTCAAAGACCGCCGTGATCAAAGATCAATGCAAAATCCGTCCAAGATTTGAGAGCAAGGACTAGTTCTCGCATCCACAATCCAATCTCACAATCATCCAGATCCACCTCCTAATCTCTGTGACTAAGATTTGGATTATGCCGAATGATCTCGATTTCAACCAACGAACGCATGAGGATCGGCAGTTTTGAACTGAACGTGCTAGTTAAAATTGTTTTTTTGAGACCGAAAATCCATTCATTGCTCGGCAGTTTTTCTGTATGACAGAAGAATACAATGGTTAAACTGGGTAGTACTTAATGCCAATTAAAATTAAGTAATTATTACAGGTTATTAATAACTTGTGTTTGTTTTCTGCCCTGAATACGAAAACCAATTGACCGTATTTAATTGTTTTCGGCATCTTGTCCTCTTTCTAAGTCCTCAGCCATCGCCGCCGGTTCGGCAAACTTGCCGAGGCCGGGATTGGCTAGGAGCATTGCAAGATTGCAGTTTGATTGCTGCGATAAGGATCCTTTCATCTCACAAGTCAGCCGCCCAGCTTCATCTGTATCACATTTCGTCGTTATCCTGCACAAGTCAATGTCACGTCAATATTTTTCATCTGCATGTCAGTTCATCTTATTAAGAGGTGGTTGACGTGCGGACGATGCAAAACTGGCAGCACGAACAAAGTACACCAACGACGACGAGTCGAGTCGAGCAGGTAGTAAAATTACAATAAAGTAATTGACATTCGGAGATTTTTTGACACAGGAAGATGTAGAATGAAATATTATTACATGGCAAGTAAATATAACGAACGAAAGAGCACGAAACAGCAAACGTAAGCGAATCTGACTGGTATGTGGCGAGAGATGAGTCGAATGTTCATCATCATTATACCAGTCAACCTTTTGCCTTCGTAATAATAATACGGAGCGTTTTTGCAACTCGCAAGCAGTCTGACCCTGCTTTGTTTCACGATCGCATACTTTGTTGTCTCACCCATGGGCGATTTCAAAGTCGCAGTGCAATGCAGCGTGGGGCAGCTGCGAGATTTATCCGACAAGGCAGATGTGTACCTCGTCAATGAGGAATGCAACACATGAAGTAATGACCGCCGATCCCACCGGCGGTCACAGATTCCTTGTTTGTATGACGAGAGGTTGCCAGACGAATGTCACAAATCTAAATGCGCTAATAATTGGCCGAAGATCACCCTGAACTATTAGCTAGCGTTAACTCTCAACTCAAACACAAATACATAAAACTTTACTGATAATTAAAGTGCATATTTGTGTAGGTAATTACCGCATCTCGATATATGGCATGGGCCCCGGTCACTGTAATTAAGTCGATAATGATTCAGGTTCATCACCTTTCGCCCGCAGTTTGCTTGCAATTACTCGCTTCACTTTGCCGGTAATGATAACTAATTGCAACATAAAAGCGGTTGTTCAGCGTTCATGCTAAACGTAACACGTATCATTTGGCATGCGACATTGCAAGTATCGATAGTATGCATACAGGGCCAATAAATGACGCCTGCCCCTGTGCTGTCAATGCATTTTTAATAAACGACCCAGACAGACTGGGTCGTGAGCGCATCAGACAGGATGGCTATGTTGAATTGCACACAAAATGACACATCATCCTCACATAACTGTACCCACCAGACACTAGGTCCAAGAAATCAAGATAAGTCGGTTTCTTTGCATATTCACCCTGAACTCTCTTCCCCTTAAAATCCAGACTAGTTACGTCTACACGCTGGGCAATAAATTATCTTCAAACCCAATGCTATAAAATATATTCCTAGGGAAAAGGTCTTCCTTTGGTGAAGCGCGATAAAAAGTATGAAATAATTTTTTTAAATTTTGCGCATAATTCGTGGACTGTTCTCGCCAAAAAAAATTGCAA
>WIXG01000469.1:0-52454 GCA_009869945.1 Mesaphorura yosii | reverse complement strand
GGAGACTACTATGCGAGGCGACCCACCCGTTATAATGTCCCATATAAACGTACTCCATTCGAGCGGAGGAATGGTGGCGGACAATCAATCCAACTAACACATCCTATGCTTCCTACGTGAGATGAAGGCTGTATAATGTCCAGACTTGTGAATTTTGCCTACATTTTTTAAAAATACAATGACTTTAAGGCCCCAAAGGGCCGCAAATATTCCGAAGAGCAAAACGGGAGAAAGCGGGCATTGGTGGGTCGCATGACATTCAAATGCATGGTGGGTGGGTCGCCTCGTAGACTAGTACCGAAAGTTCTCCAATTCCAGCCACTTACTTCCATTTCATAATTAAACTGAATTTGTTGCGTTGCTCTACACGGGTTTTATCTTCACTTCCTCGTGATTACAGAAAACCTTTTATAGTATCTCCGTTACATCATGATTATCGACACCTTTCATAAGTGCACCGAGTCGAGTTTCTCAAACAATTCTCCATTACAATGTCTAATTTTAAGAGTTTGCAGAGTTTTATGACTGCACGACCTTTTAACACCATTTTAGATCCTCACATAATGTAAACTTCTTCGTGTACAAAGTGTTCCAACCCTCCTCGCGTTAATGTAGCCTGCCGAGCTTTCTGCTCCTGCAGCAGCACATTTAATAATTTCATTTTATAAAGAAGGATCATTATTATATCATCATGAGCGTATTATCACATTGAAAAATGCAGGAGGGCTGCCAGTCGGCCGTTTCAGTAAAATGAAATTCTTCTGTTCGCGTTCATGCAGTAAAAGCTCAAGTTTCAAGTTTCATTTTTACGACTCTTGGAAATGAGTTTTAATTTTCATACTGCAAGAATTTGGAGAACTCGACCTGCTCGGGCAGCTCTTAATGATTAAAAAAGTTAACTTTCATCGTCATTCGCTCATCATGCCCGCCTAATTTATGTAATGCACTGTGGCTCAAGCTAATCATGCTAAACTAAACTTTGTGCCGTGCTGCCTGCCGCCAGGTTCATGATTACTTGATTACTTACTTTTCTTAATGCCTCTGCTACTCGACGCGGCTTACCTTGATTGTTGATTCTGGGAGGTTGAGCTGAGCAGCCAGCTCGCATCTTCTCGGCCGTGAAACATAATTTTCCTTGAAGAACTCCTTTTCCAACCGCCCGAGCTGTTCTCTCGTGAAAGCAGTTCGATACCGTCGAATGCCGTCGCTGCTGTTGTCTCCGCCGCTTCCGCCACTGCTCGATTTGTTTGAGTCTGCAATCAAAGCACAAAAGTCAAGTCAAGTTAAGGAATTCGTATTAGCAGTCATGTAACAAGTGTTCCCTTCCGAAATTATGATGATTTTCATGTCGGTGCCGAAGCTGACCGCACTGAACACGCTACGCTACACACATTTTTATACTTGACTGACAACAAAATCTCATTGTTGTCCGGTCTTGTCATGAGGCGGGTATGAATTTCAGCTCATGCGTCCAAATGAGTGATGAATTACCCCGGCTGCCCGTGTCTCTTTTCAGGAGGCAACGCACAAAATCGCCGAAACTAAATACTGACAATCGCGCATTGTCCAATCGCATTTGTATGCGTGGGTGGGCTTTATCGCTGCCGTTTGTGGCACAGCAGGTTGTCTATACAAACGGGCTACTAAAAGTCATATTATTTCCGATTCCAATGAAAGGCTCACTCATTGCTGATTTCTGAGCGTGGCGAGTGTTTTGACTGACCACCGGTCACACTGCGCTAAATTACTAAATGCATATAAAGTCCATTATTAGAAAAATGAGTATTATGCTTCACGCATTGTGCATCGTGCCCAGTGCCTTGTATTCCTTCGAGGGTTGACAATTCAAATTACAGGCATGCGTTTTAGGAGACAACTTTGGATTTGAGTCGACAAAAATATGATGGAACCCTCAACACGAAACAAAAGATCACGTGGTAATTATAATTCGTCACGAATATAGACTTCGCCATAATGCTTTACGAATATTTAAAGTCAGCAACCTGCTTCTGACCGATCAGAAGCCTTACAGAGTTTATCTTTTACATACATAAACGATAAGATTTCAAAGAACTTCTAAACGGTAGATGATCATGAAAGAGCAATGCGTTTAATTTTTAGCTAACCTTTCTCCGAAGAATGCTTCCCATGATTGTCTCGCTCTCCTTTCTTCATCTTAATTTTGCCGTCTAATGAATCTGTCGGTGAGTGCATGGATCCAATTGAAAGTGGTGGAGTGACCGGCGGACTCTGGTCGGGCCCGATCGGCGGTGAGATCGAAGACGCTGACTGTGACGCTTTCATGTTTAGCGGTGTGAACCCCTGGAACCCGAGATGAGGGTTGAGGGGATGGTGTTGGTGATGCTGCTGACCCAGGTGGAGCCCGGATCCGGGCAGGCCGCCTGGAACTAAGTGATGCGGGTGCTGAAGGTGGTGCGAATGCGAGCCAAGATGCGGATGATTAGCACTCATCGCTTGCTGCTGTTGTTGGTGGTGGTGCGAAAGTTGTTGTTGCTGCTGGAGAAGAAGGTCTCGTGGTCGGAGAATATCTTGAATTCGCAGCAGTCCGTTGCCGCACATGTTCATGTTGTTGACCATATTCAGGTTCAAACTGCTCGCACCATGACCAGGCTGGTCATGAATTGACCCGTGCTCAGGCCCGCCGCCTGCACTGTGATTTCGTCCGCTGTGACCGTGACTGCCAGGCGGTTGCATTTTGTTTTGAATCAGACGCATTTGAAATTTGATAGGTTATTTTCAGTTTAATTGCACACAATATCAAACGTTTTCAGCACAAGTTCTGAACAGCACTGCACTGGTTTATTCGCCTGACGTCGGGTTAATGACGAGAGAACACAAGTGAGCCAATTATTTTCTGAATCACGACACAGAGAGACGGCTCACAGCCAGTGTTACTAATTTCTCGAGTTGAAGGATGAAATGTTGACGATCAAGTGATACAAATTCGTGGGTTACAACACCAATAAGTATTGACATGAAATGAAAGGCAGACCTCAGGCCAGGCAGAGGTAGCAGTGAGCAGTGAACAGAATCGTGTTCGCTGGAAGCACGGGAGAGAAAGAAAGAGGGTTGGCTGTTGGTTTGGCCTGCTGGTTGGTAAAAACATAAACTGGTTTTAACAATCATGTCGAATGGTAAGAAGCTCAGCAGCAGGCACAGGAGCAGTGAGTTGGAGAAAAATAGGCGTGTCTTTCACCAAATAATAGTCTCACTTTGGTCCAATCATCAACAATAGCTCGGCGTATATTATTCTTTCGATCATCGCATTCTATCAGTGGAAAATCATTCTCCTATAAGTAGCAGCTGTAACAAATAAGAAGACCCGGATCGTTCGCTCTGCCATGGCACGGCTGTGTGCCTGTGCCACATTTCACTGGCTAACTCGCAAGTTTGTTCATCCGCACTGACTGTGGATGTAAAAAATGCATGCGTAATATGCTGAGATGCTGAGTCGGGAGCTGAAATGAAATGCGACGACGAAAGGCACATGAGTTAAGCTTAAAATTTTATTAGCACTCGACGCTTCTCAAAAATTGACATTGCTGTTCGATTTTAGTCAGTTTTCCGTTCAGCACGCTTTCCTCTTTGTCTGGAGGTACAAAGTCACTGGAGCATGGAGGTCGCGTCGTCCCAAGGCGGATTGTGGTATTTTGCACAGCAAGCTTGACCATTCTACATGTAAACAAACAATAAAGTACAGTTAGGGCCAATCTGATTATGTGCGCTGAGCCTTCGAGTCAACTGAGGGACCATCATCTGGTTAGATTAGATTAGTGATGTTTATGACGATTGTTCTGGTCAAGCGAAAGGCAGACACGAACGACAACCGTAATAAATGTATAGTTAAGTAGTAAAGCTTGTTACATTTACCTGACTGTTGAGTGGATCGGACCCTCGACGACCACGTTGACTCGAATACCTTATCGCATCATAAACGGTGAAATCGTAAACTTTGAAATTCCAGCTCGTGCTCTCAATTTCTTATTCTGGTGTATTGTCAGGCCAGGAAGGCAAAGGCGGACGCAGCTCCGAGAAAAGGCAAAGGTATTGTTGTAGTCATCATCATACTTAAGACATTATCAGATAATGGATGAGTTTTACCTGCTGCACGCTGCTCGTATCTCGTTTATGACCGAGCAGAGTCGATGTTGAATTCTTGAAAAGAAGTCAACTCAAATAAGGCCCTCTCTTTTATGCTTCCTATTCTTTTTGTCTCCTTGAAACTATGCGTAAAACCCAGAAACCTGTTGGCTGGACGTACTGAAAATATTAAACTCTGAAGGATTTTGTGTCGATCGACAAGATAAAGTAATGGAACCACGAAAGTACTACTTACTTACGCAAGCAGACGATTAAGATGATGAAATTAGGAACCCATTAAGCAGGAGCAGCAGCGTGTACTTCACTGCACTGCACCAATAAAATGAGTTATGGTCTACGGAGACAGGTGACCGGTGGCTCGGCTCGGCTGCGGACAGCGGCGAATAATGAGAGCCGGGAATTGGCTGGCCTGGTCAGCATGGACAACAATAAAACTGAGCCCACCTTCAAAACCAGCACCATCAAAATATCATAAACTTTGCTTTATTATTGTATTGCTGTCTGAAGGTAATTGGATGGGCTTGAAAGCAAGTAACAATGTCGTGGAATGCAATTACACCGTAAAATTACAATTTGGGGGATTTATTCGATTTTATTGTGGTCAGTACATTCCAACAGCACAAAATTACATCTTACTTAACCACCTCAATATCAATCTTCAGCTGCTCGATATGTACACGTATTAAATCTTCTGGTACCGGCATTCAATTCAAGCGTTCATGCATTGGGCTTTTGGACTTGAAGTATTTGATTTATCACTTACATATTTGGATTTTGTTAGAAAGATTTAAACCCATTGCTTTATTCAGGACGAGTGCGACTTGGAGTGAATTTTAGAGATAGCACTCATTATTCAAGTGTGCAATCATTTTCAATCGTCCATACTCGCAGCGGACGGCTTTCTTCCAATTGTGGCTCCGGTTTCAAGACGTCCGCTGTCCGGTTTCTCGCTTCAAGCGTTTCCTTTCGGTCAGGACGTGGTTCGATGGCTTCCTCTCCTCTTTCGAGCTGTGTCTCTTGATCCTCTTTGTCAAATTCGAAGCACAGCGCAACGTGTGCTATGCAACCAGCTATGGCCAGGAACGTTTGCCCGAGCTGAGAAAAAACTACTTTCTCCGGTTCTGGAAACACCTGCATCAGTCAAAATTCAATGCAGTCACTTCCTGCGACGGTACATATCTTTTAGCTTGAGTAGTCCAGCGTACCTTTGAGTCTTGTTCGAGATCATCTGCCCAATTGCAGGCATAAAATTCCGAATCCCAGCAAATGCAAGCGAACCAATTCTGAAACAGTTTGCCAAAATATGTCCACAACTCGGAGCCCAGCTTGGAGGCAAGAATAGAAAAGCACAACTAAACAAGAACCGAGGACGGAGTTTTAGTTTATTTAGTTACTGCATCCCAGTCAAGCACAAAGAATATTTACTTACCAAGCAAATTGAGAATCTCCGAATGCGCGATACAAAGAGTATCACCTTACCTCCAACTTTGAAGTGCTTCAACCACAAATATCCTAGTTGAACGGAATGAATCGAAAGCATAGTGAACGTGTAAATCCAAATCAAGAACATGACGACCGTGAATCGATTCACGAAGAAAAACACAGGCGCGGGTGCGGGCAATGATTTCCTGTTCTGAGATCCCACCCAAATGTGGTCGTTGTCACCAGGAGCCGCTTTCTCGCTGTCCCATTGCCTGAGCGCCCAGTTGGCTTCTCGAAAGCAAACTATCAGGAGCAGTGCAAGCAACATTGGGTACGACAGCTGGATTAAAGGGGACCGAGCAACTTTGGCCGGCGGATGCGGGTTTGCGATTCGGCTTCGATTTGTTGCTCTTCTGTCTGTTGTTGCCCGCTGGAGGTTGACGCGCCTGTTCACAATGTCATCAATATGCAGCTCGTAGTCTGAGACTGACTGCCACTGGTGTCCGTCTCCAGCCGCTTCATAGTTCAGATCGTCTTCCATTTTGATACTCAATGGTTAAAGGCGTCTTTGGCGGGCAGAATTTTGTAAATTGTTATTCCAAAGCATGTAACCCATTTACATCGATCATTGAGCAGCAGTTTCGAGTACAGTAATAGCAATAACTAAATTATTTGGTTCAATACGAAATCGGATTTGAGGTCCAGCTGAAATGAAAACAGTGCGCCCTGCCTTTAATTTGCCAAGGCAACATTTTAAACAGCTCAAAGTGACGAACGCGGTTTCAATCTTGCTCTGTCGGCCTTGTTTTGTCTGCAAGATTGACAATTTTGAAGCGAAGCTGGCTGCATTTACGATCAAGCAGAAGATTTCGTAATTTCTAAATTCGTAGTCGCAAAGCATTAGCATTAATGGATCCTTGTCGGCGTAATGGATAATGACGCCACCAGTTTGGCTCGATTTTCGAGTCCAGACGGAGATGCGGTGAGATAACCACGTAAAACAATGCCAGAGCGAGGGCACCATTCGTCGTGAGTCCACTAATGGTCAAGCTGTGGCTGCAAAGTAATGTAATGAGTAAAGTGGGTCCTAAATTCTGTTGTTATGTCTACGTGTGTTGGTGACAATAATTACCACTGGCTACCACGTTCGCGTTCCCATCTTGAACTTATCTTATATGACTGCACCGTAAATGGTTCTGACTCTGAACTAAAAGGGAAGAGGCCACCGTTTATTACCACAACACAGTTGGTTTGGCCCAGTTTCAGCCCGACGGAGCCATAAACCGACCCCCAAATTAATTTGGATGTGTTGTGCCGCGATGACCATTTTAATACCCTTAATTTGACGACCAACAATAAGACGCTTGTCGAACAAGTGCGAGTCGTGCGTGCGTATAATCTCTGTAATGAAATAATCACCCTGAATTGTCAATTTCATCAGTAACAACATAATAACAGGATTTTACAAGATTCCCTTTGTCATTCTTCCACTCACTCGCTAGGATTTTGAGATTTTAGTAGAGTTTATGAGTTTTCACACATTCATAAATACTTTATGGGCCGATTATAAAGTTGATTTTTGCCCCGTTTGAACTCTCAACACACTTTCTAAGAATCTTGCCGTCAAGCTCTGCTCTGCAATCCAGAATTCAGATCGATTTTGATTTCAGGCGCTTCGACTAGTACCATCGGAATTTTTCAATTTTTGAATTCAAAATATGAAATACGGTATGAAGGTATGATTGATTGATTACTGATTCCGCGTATTGTCAACCTCGTTCAAAACAGAAAAGTCAACAGCAGGTACTCGAAATTCCACGAACCAACCAGTTCCAGAACGCCCACAACCAGCAGGAAGCTCGAAAAGCTAATTATATACAATATTTTAATAAGTAGAAAGGAAGACCGACAGTCAGGTAATGATACATCATTTCGAGTGGATAAGTGAGCACAAAAGGGAGCACGAATTAAAGGGTTGTCAACTTGAAGTTTGTTTTCAGAATTTAGCACCTTTGCTTTGTGGACAAAACTTCGAGCCACTGCAAACAGAAGAAACCGGAGACCTGCGCTACGCAAGACATGTGTGCGGTGCAGAAACCATATTTGATGCTGGGACAATGCGGAGAAGATATGCAAATGCACGCACAAGGAAGAAGGTGGAAACCTGTCAACCGTAAATGTCAAAACCCGAATGATGAATGACTTTTAAGCCAACGCATTTCGAGAACCCTCTTTCGGCTCCTGAAAATATTCCTCAGAAAATGGAACTCCAGCTAAAAAAAATCGAAAGAGTAAGCTCAATTCGAACTCGTATCCGTAATAATCGTCTTCAACCCACGTTTAATACAATTTCCATAATAATGCTCGACTTCTTTTTACGATTGTTTCGCTGTCATTCGAATTTACAACCTATAAGCTTCAAAGCCGTGCTCATAATGACAAAATTAAGACTCTTATGTACCGCACTGCTCGATACTCGCGACGAAGACGTCAATTTCAAACGTGCCGAAACACTAAAAAAAGTCCAAACAACATTTTTCGGTATTGTAAAAATCCCTTTTCGAAAAGAGCCAAGAGTCAGTCCACTTTGTGTTTTAATTTTGGAAACGCACACAAGAACGATAAAAGCGCGCATGTGTAGCGCACATTTTCTGCCTGCGCTTTCTGGACCAGATTTTTCGAAAACAGTTTGAGGTCTCCGCGTTCATAAAACGTGAGCGCATCATACATAAACATAATATGATTGTTTTGTCCAGCTTAATCGCGTATCGACGACGCAGCAGCAGACAAGTCAAGTTATGGTTATTGCCATCGTGTAGTATTGAAGGCATCCTCATTTATTGGTTCTACAGGTCGTAAAATGCTTCGGCTCGGCTCGACAATGTACTGGCCGTGACAATAATTACGCTCAGCCCAAATCCCGAATCAGGATTATGTTGTGACCAAAGTGGCTGCGCTGACCTGTTGATCATACATTCCGACTTCCAAGTACGCTTGTACATCGTAAAATATATTAAATTACAGTTTATGAATCCTATTAACTAAGACGGAATACAACTCGGGACGAGCAAAAAGAGAACAAGAACAAAAAGGGCGGTTGTGATTGAAGCTATGCTGTGCTTTGCCGCAGCTAAAAGGCTCGGAACACGAAGACCCATTAAAAGTCATTTTAAAGAACAAACATAAGAGCGGAAAGCGCAGCTTAATCCTTTTCGTATCGTATGTGAAGGATTTACATTAAAGCTATTTATTTTATTAGTAAGTAATGAAGTTACCAAATACCGACAACAAAGTCGCGTTCTTGTTCTCTTGGAGGGTGGACAACGAAATTAAAGTTTGCGAGTACGAGCGCGACCCAAATTAAGACTTAAAGGCTTTGTAATGGATTTGGAGCTTTCTTGGATTCACTTAATGAGAAATTACTTCGCCTGTCTCCACACTACAAACGCACGCTCATTCGGACATTGTTCAATAATGCTAACACTGATATTCTGTGGTTCTGCTTCTGCGGTTGTGGTTCTAACCATCGTAATGAAATTCACTATTTTATTCCTTCAAAAGCCCTATTAAAAAGCGACGCGAGGCTCGCGTGCTCGCTTAGAAATTACTGCAGCTTTAACTGTTCACCAGTTACAGTAGACAATAAATCTAATGACGTTCGGAACGAACTTTTGGTAGTGAAAGATTCGAAAATTAAATCCTCTCCATGTAGCCTCACATTTTAGCTAACGCAACTTTCACGTGCATGAACGCCAGTATCAAAATCGTGCAACATTGGTAAAATGAACTTAACGCTTAAAGTTGGAGTAGGATTGATAGAGTTAAAGCTGCGGTCCTTGCAGTTCTAAATTTTATAGGCACATTTGTGGACTGTGGATATTGTTGAGTTTGGTACCCAGAACCAATTGCTACCTTCCTTCCCTAAATCCCTAAACAGCAATTTTATTCGGATTATGTAATTGTCATTTTGTCATTGATCTGGCCCTGCTTTTCACACTTGGGACCTGCATCATTAATCATTCAGCAAGTTTTCGGTGCATGCGTACCAGCAGAGCAAGTCCCCACGTATTGAAGTTCTTCTTTTTGTCGCTCGTGTCTGCGATTGTTCAGTTGAAGTTAACACAGCGCGTGTGCTTAACAATTGTGTTTCGTGCTAGCATTCTTCCTTTCCATTGGCTATGACCAATTGATCGCCATTCCTTTCTTAGACAGAGAGGACAAAGCGGATGATGTGCATTGCTTGCGTATTACGACCATGACAAAATGGGAACAAGATTTCCAGATTACATGAGTTAAAAGGATCAATTTATTTTATTACTCGAATACTTGCAGGCCATGTGGCAATGCTTTCATGCTATGCTGCTACTTTTAGAATCTCATTTCATGATTTAAATTCATATATTTTCATTTGGGTAAGACAAATGTTCGACGACAAATGACAAATAAGCAACACTTTATTTTATTCAACATAAAATAATCTCAATACTCTAGTACTCAAATTCTTAGCTTTAAGACAAGTACCTAAAAAGGCGTTCGTAATTAAAAATCTTAGCGGCGATCTGTTTTCCCCACTCCTCGTTTGCCAACGAACAAGTGCTTAGGTTTCTGGTCGTAAATGTGACGATCACCTTCACCCTTCTTGGAGAACTTGGCGATACCTTTCTTCAACGCTTTAACCTTGAAGTGGTTCAGTTTTTGTTTCATCTGCAATACGCATAGGCAATATTTTAATGAGAGGGAGCATAGAAATAACTCGAACACTTTACAACTTACCGCTTTGTCTTTCACGCCCATTTCATCTCTGGGAGGCTTGGACATGGATCTCGATCGGGATCTTGCTGTCGAGTCTAATCTCATTTTCTTATTAGGCACTCTGGCGCGACTTACTGATCTGTTAAAGTGAGCCTGAAACCAAAGAAAGATACTATTGAAATACTACTTTGTGGAAGGTAACATGCGGGCTGGATTCTAAAATTATTCTTACATCAGGATTGCTGGTGTCCAGCTCTACTCCTAACGAACTCATCTTATCACGGAGTCCGGATACGCTGCGTTCCCTCTTCCTAGCGTTTGTAGTTCTTGGCATTATGGGCTTCGTGCTCGATTTTGTAAGTCTGGCTTCAATCTATGAATGAACAAATGTTGAAGTGTGTAAAAAATCACCGACAATTATTGGTGACCTGAACGTTATTTACCTTCATTATCTTCTTTTTCTCACGAATTCTCGCAGCCAATTCTTTAACCTCCAGCGTTTCTTCATCTTCCTCGGAGTCCTCAGCATAAAACCCAGCTTTCTCTCGGAGTTCTTCCTCTTTTTCTAATTCTTCCAATTTCTGTTAAAATCGTCGAATATTAAATTTCTTTTGCTATGCTTCCAACCAACTAAACAAATCTATTACCGCAAGAATGTCAGGGTCGATATAATCAGCAATGTTGTGTCCTTCCCACAACTCAGGTATCGGATCATACTTGATATCGTCTGGCAAATCGTAATTCTTCTTCAAATCCAAGATGTAGTCATCCCCCAATTCCTCTTCGATGTCTCTTTCAAGTTTCTTTTTGCGTTTCTCGCCATCGACTTGCATTGCAAGTTGCTTCTCAATAACTTTATCTGAAATAAGAGGGAAAAAAGTTACTTCGTTATTGGCTTTCAATTTTATAACTTATTTTATAATTTCATTGAAGCATCGAACAAACCGCTTACCAGGAATGAATGGCATTCGTGATTTGTCATCTCTGGGAACAGGAATCGCAACATGAAGCCGACTTAGCAAGTCTCCAACATTTCTTGAACGCATTTTGACTTCAATACGATGAGACAATAATTTCTCGCAAGCCTAGTAAGAAAATTATTTAATTAAAGATCTTAGAATTAATTTGCATTCCATTGAGCAGTGAATCTCACCTCTTGTTTTACAGCCATGACACCATCCTCACTCACTGTACTCATTTGTAGAAAAGAAATCCCTGGATCACTTATGACCGGTTCATACAACTCCTGCTTCTCCGGTGGTAATTCACTGAGTCGTATGATGTCCGTTTTGTTTAGAACAAAAAGCAGAGGCTTATTTGCAAAAAGTGGGCGAATCGTGTTGAACAGATGAAGTTGCTGTTCGATGCTATGGCCGCACTGCTCTGAAGGATCCGACACGAACAGAACAGCTGCTCTCAAATGAGCCAGAGCTGTGATTGCTTGCATTTCGATGGTATTTCGCTCCTCGAGTGGATGGTCCAGAATTCCAGGGGTATCAACGACTTGCCACCTTTAAAAACGAATGGCAAATTAATTAAGTCAAGTTAGAGTAAATTATTGTCGAACATGCCAACATCATGGAAGTAGTTCACACGGCTTACCTTAGATACTTGTAATCTGTATGCCCAACATAGAGTGATTTGGTAGTAAATGCGTACGGTTGAACTTCAACATCAGCTCGCGTAATCTAAGTTTCATAAAGAGAAATTATAGTCAAGTTTCATTCAAGGAGGGTTTGTCCATTCATTCTCGTTAGCCTTACCTTGTTAACGAAAGAAGATTTTCCAACATTTGGAAATCCACACACCAATATTGTTCTTGTATTTGGATCAATCGATGGTAAACGAGCTAAATGCTGACGCACTTGTTCCAAGTACTTTAAAGTTGAAGCTTGACGTTTCATTAAAGTCGCCATCCGACCCAACGCCGCTTTCTTCAATTGCTTGCAACGGTACAAAGAATCGCCATACTTCAACAGTCGATTGTAATCTTTAGCGATGCTGCAATAAAGAAATGAGAACGTATTATAAAAAGGCCCATCAAGACTAATAATTATGAAATTAAACAGGAAGGAGCGGATGGACGTACTTATCAATTAGATGTCTACAGGTGTTAAGTTGTCCAAGTGCCAATTTGTAATGATCTTTGTCATACAAAATGTTCATTAAGTCGGCATAAAATGGATGAACTTCCTAAAGACAAAAATACACGCAATGAAGTTGACATACATCAAATTACCGTGAACAGCTTCGTGTGGAGTTAGGACGCACCTCAACTTTTGGAAACTCTTGTATAATTTGCGAAAGCCGATCATGAAAGTTTTGCTGAGTGTATTTGATTTTTCTCATATAAAACGATCGAATCCTTGTAATCTTATAATGCTTATGGACCACCGTCGGTGTTTTTCTTTGGGTCTTCGATAGAGTAATGTCGATGAAATCCTGTGCAAAAGAGATTGAATAATTACCTAATTAATAACTTCAGTTGAGCCACATCGTCATTAGATCAATGCCCAATGCAATGACCACGAAGAAATAACTTACCGAAGCGGTCGGAACCGCTGTAATCTTCTTAAAGTTGTACTGCGACATTTTGCGACGAATTAATGAACAATAATCGTAGAAGGTGATTTAATGATAATTTAACTGATGAATAAGGATCAACAATGTAGACAATGTTGCAACGATACGTGCCGTATCCAGCTTCTGCCTGCCTGACTGCCGATTTAAAAATTGTATTGCAAGCCACATGTGCCCACAATACGTAATGAACCGGGCTTGGAGGAGCTTGCTTGATCGCAGCGCAGGCTCGCTTGTCTCGTCTTGCCTCGCCTCAAAGTTGGGAGTCAATTGCATTGTGGAGAATCTCACGTTAAAAGCGTGTAGAAGAGTTAGCTGACTAGCGAGTAACGATTTTATCCTCTGTGCTACAGCTGAAACTCGTCACAAGTAAGCGGAGCAGAATTCTGGTGTTAACTACATGTAACAAGTTCCCTGGTTAAAAGTTAGCGAAGGAGTAGGGAGCACAGAGCTAAGAGAATTCGCGTCGAGCTCGAGTACGAACGAATGACGAGCCATGAAGCTCAAGTGAGTTAAAAGACGAATGCAATGCACCAAGCACCAAGCACAAGGCACAGCACAAGCACTGGCTCAGTTTCGATGGAATGGAATGGACTGATGATTCACAGAGCAGTGTTATGTTGTGTTGTGGATAGTCAGTCTTTAACCCTTCCTCAGACAAGGAAGTTCACTACCCAGCTTTGTATCATAAACACAGCTAGCAGCAGATCAACTCAACTCAACGCAGCAGCATCCAACACCTCCACCACAAAAGAAGTGATCTTCAAGTGGTCTTCTGTCTGCGTCTGGCCAAGCAGTGGCAGTGTTATCAGTTGCAGTTGCTGACCCGACTGACCCGTTTGCAATTCCATTTCCAACAACGTGTGAAGTGAACCACGATAAACTGCAACTACTCGACAGATCTGAACAAAGGCTTGCCTGATAAACGGAGAGATCTACAAGACTTGTTGGATAATTTCGGATAGAACAGAAATGAATTACCAGCTCGCAAGTTGAGCAGGATCTGTTGAAAGTTGTAAGCAAAGCTAACATCGCTCCAAGGCAAGAGTTCGAACTCAAGTGAGAAGTTAGTTAAGTTTTGCGAAGATCCCCAGATCAGTATCTCTTGTCTCTCATCATGTGTTGTTGTTTAAGAAGATGATCTGCTGGAACCGTTAATGACCCTGCTGCATATTTACAACGGTGTTGGGACTTGGACACACACGCACAATAATTACTCTCTTTTGCATACAATCTGGGCCTCAACGTAACGATCTGCTCCTCATCTGTAAAAATGCATTGATGCTACTTTAGCTCTAGGATAGATACGATAGACTTAGACAAATTAGGTTTTAGTGTAGCCTCCTGCCCTCCTGTCATTGTTGAATCTTGAATCCTGCCGTGAATGAGATGTTCAGCGAATGACTACATGACATCAGTTCCGTCTTTCAGGCAGTGAGAGTTAATTCGTATAATTTACGCGAATATTTGTGTTATTTACGCGAGTATTTGTGTTTAGTATGAATGAGAACTGATAGGATGTTGAAAAGGTGATAATTTAGTTTGCAACTCAAGCTTATACAAAAGTTAACACGAAGGATCAGCTACAAGAAAGTCAACAGCTCCCTGACAGCTCATACAAGCATCGATTGTCAGCGATCACTGGCAAATTCGGATCTGCATTGGATTTGAATCCCACAGGAATGCGGAAAAATGTTTTTCTTTGCCAAGCACAGAAGAAACAATGCAAATTACTGGCTCATCAGATTTCTGCTGGTGTTCTTTCCATGCATTGAAGGAGGTAATTATACCAAATCAATATTTACGATTAATGCAGATGTTTGAGGTGCATGTCAAATGACGAGATTTGATGATCAATAGATTCAGATCATCAAATCGTCGATCGATCGAACATCGAATGTACCCTACGAATTTTCTCATTTAATTACACACGACTATTATTTTTGCACGATTTACTGGGAGTAATTTAAAATCGACCCACTAAATCACCGCCTCCATTCCAGCATTCAACCATGAGGATTTATTGATTGAATCCATAAGTTCCCGTAATTGCATGATTTGAGTCATTACAAAATCGACACCAGAAACAGGAACCTATGCATGCATTAATATCTGGCTAGACTTGTTAATTTTGTTAATTAAAGATAGGTTGTGGTTTGGAGTGAGACTTTAGACTAGACGTGGTTTAATAACCGAGACTTAGGTTTTTCTTTCTTTGCCGATAAAATTGTGGTATTAAGCTTTTGAAGGTCTAGGTAATAATTACATTACAGGCAAAGTGTGCAATTAAGTTTTTGCAGCCCAACCATCAGCAGCCTGGCCTGACTTGGCTGGCGTAGTCAGAGTCTGGCACGACCAAAGAATGCAATTTGTGTTTGTTACCTTGAAACTCATTGTTGGTTCAATAGTACGGAATGAAGTTTAACAGCCAACAGCCGTTCTGGTACTTTTTGCTATGCTATCATCTACTGTGCATTAAGCAACAAAGCAATAAGCCAGAGCGACTGACTTATAAATTGCAGCCTGAAGCTTCTTTTTTGTAGTGATCTCTGAATGAATCTTTAAAGCATTTAGCAACCCTTTGTTACTTGTTTACCCATTATCGTGCAGAGCACTGCGCACTTGTAGATGCTTTGCTTTGTCCTTCCGGGCCGAAGACTCAAGTGCAGACGACAAAGGTGACTCGTCTTGAGGGCTTGCTTGTCCTGGTCGTTTCATGGTTTTACTGACCAAAATGCATGACAGCGTGACACACAGAAGCACAAAGTGTCAAATTACGTCTGCATCCTCTTAAATGCAGTTGCAGTTAATTTATGTCACGTCCTGACAATTAAATTAAGCAGAAGACAATGCGACTTAATCTTAATTTCCCATTGTTGACATTTTGCCTGACCTTTGCCTTTGTTCCATGTGATGTACATTGTTGTCGGTCGTGCCTGAGCTGGCACGGCACAAGCATATTGACAATTCTGAATTGTCAATTTTTGACAAGGCAGACAATTTTTATAGCCTCAGCCATCATCAACATCAACTATTTCTAGAGTTCTTCGCCGTTATCGCACCATCTCAGAGTTCTGCGTTTCGCGTTTGTCCTTTCGCAAATACCATTGTCATTACTAAATTATTGCACCGCTGCTTATTAAGAAGACAAAAACCCACGAAATTGATTTTTTTTCTCTCGTAGAGTGCATTGCTATTGCTGGTACCCAACAAAAGTCAACAAAAGGGGAAGCGGAACGGTCACAATTTACTTTACAATGTTGCGAATTCCGGCTTTGCTTGGCTTCAGAGTTCAATGCTATGCAACAACGCAACGTCGCGTTTCGCGTATTTTGCTCTCGAGTTCGCTGTTCGGTGAATTTTTACGTTTTACGTTGCCCAACGTGCATTAATATAAAAAGTCTTCCTGTCACGCCATGGCTGTTATACTTTTTGTAAACTGTCAAAGGAATGGACAAAAGGGGTTCGTAGCATGACGCTGTCCAGGACAATAGAAACGGGAATTGATTTAAGCGAGCCTGGCCTGTTCTATTGTGGTGCATTTATTGTCTCTTGTGTTGTGTCTCGTCTCGAATTTCGATGTTATGTACTTTAGGCATGCGAATATCGAGTCGAAGAGCGAAGACCGGGAGAATTAATTGATGTACAGCGATATTCATTTGAAATTATTGTCAACTTAATGGAACATTATTTTTACTGTGAGAACTCAAGTTGCCACCGTCTTTCGAAGAATTTAGAATTGGCGTTCATACTTCATGAATGACACACGTCATACAGGTGAAAAGTCGCTACTCGCTATTGGTAAATGAATTTGAGTATATTGACATAAAACTGCATTATACTTGACTGTTCTAAAATTGGCTGCTAAATAAGACACACGTGGAAGCCAGAGTACCTTTGCATGGAATCACAATTCAAAAGTCCTTGCGCTTGCAAAAATGGCAATGGCATCGGCATAATTCTCTTATCTCATGCAAACGAGAAAAGTTGAAGTGTAGCGTGTTTCACAGTCTCGTCTCTACTGACGTTTACGCCAAACTCTGCTGTGTTGACAGCTGTAACCTTTGGCTTGAACTTTTCTTGAATAAATTGTCACTCGACCTGTCAATCTCATTTCCTACGGTTAAACTATGTTCATAGATTTGAATTAGAATTACGATTTGATTAGAGATGATTTGTTGAGGTGCTATTTTCTCGGAGGACGGCATAATTTAAGAGTTCGACAAATTGTTTGCACGGGTGGGCCGAAAAGGCTCAGGCTATTATACATTACGCATTCGTTAAACAACCGTAAAGTATTTCCAGTATGTCTAGAGATTTTGATTTGACCTACTTCTACTTCGGATTGTCTCCAGTGTGCAAAGCGAAACTTTTCCTAAAGCGAAGCGATACGCAACGCAGTGACTGTAGATTTTATCTCGTATTGTTAAAAACGCGTCACCCATTTGAGCAGGCCGACGCAAACTTTTTGCCAGACTAGCCAGACGTCGCCTTTCTTAAATTCGCCTAATTCTACCAGCGTTCTATCAAAAACTTGTTTATTTCTCTTTTCTCCTCTATTTATTTATCTGTTGAACTCTCTTTTAATTCTTGTGCATCTCTCGCCATTTGTGCTCGAGTAACTGCCTTTTGTGGAATGAAAGCTCTTTCAGGCTGTTTCTCTTGGTTTGTTCTGTGATCAAAGGAATTTATACTTTAAGATGGTGTTCTTGGAATTCTGTTGTTTAATGAAAGCATCCAGTCCTCCATTCAAGAGGCTCTTCTCAGTGAGCTGCATGCTAAACCCTTTGTTCTTATAAACACAGTTAAAGCTTCGAGGTGTGTTCTGATTATATTGCATCAAGTCAAGTTAGAAGATTCAACGGTGGTGCCACAAGTGTACATAAATGTAATTGAACATGTGTGATAACGATAAGTAAAACTCCGGACTTCATGTCATGTAAAAATTAAATAGCATTTGAGAAATGTAAAGATTTCATATTTTGCTTGTGTAATGTTTCTGCTGCACGAAACTCCAGAATAGAGTAACGCAACTGATTCCATCAATTCTGTTGCGAGATGTGTGATATGTGCCATTTTGAGGCTACTTCGTCATTATTGCCAGTACCACCGTATGTTACTGTGTTGGCGTTTGTGTGATGTGCAGTTGCGTTGAGCCTGTGATGAAAGCATTACTGCGATTAATGATCAAACTAAGATTTCTTTGATTGCTTTTATGACGGCTAAATTCCTCAATTCCCCATTTACGCTATGAACCACGAAAACCGCCATAAGCTGGTTTTTCTCCTATTCGAGTCTTGGCAGTTTTGGTTCTCCTTCTATTTCTATAGTGTAGTTAATCGCTCGAAATAAGCAAGCTGAAGCATGTATTTCATAAATGTACTATATGATGGATAGTTGTGTTATTATATAATCAATTGCAATTCTGAGCTGGCACGCAATCTGTGATTCGGCGACTGCTTCTTTGGTTTGGTTAATAATTGACTTGTCATTCCCAGCCGACTTGTACGATGTGGTGTTGCATGTGGCAAGCCATTTGCAAGCTCCAAATCTTAATTAGTTCCGATTCCGATTGCCACATGCCTCCCCGCCACAGAAGTTTCGTAGTTTCATGTTCAATGCTCTTGTCTTTTGCTCCCACAGCAGGCAGAACTGTCTGATAGCCTCTGGAAACTGATGCCAAATGGTTCCCCAGTGCATTTCCTTATTACGAGGAAGCAAAAGGACGTTTGGAATTGCGTCATTGCGTGTTCTCGTCCCGACAAATCCAATTTCTTGAATTATTGCAGATGTCATGTTATATTTTTGGTCCCAAGTGATTCTTTTGCGGTGGATCAAACTTTCTTGTTTTACTCCGCATTTGTTGCTTAGTTTGGCAATAGAACAAGAGAGCTGAGACTGAGAAATAGAGAACGGTAGTAAGAACCTTCTGTCGATCACCTGCAAAAGTTTATTTCCGCAATGCTGTCTTGCTCATTACTGATTGTTAATAATTTACTTCGCTTTTGTCCTTATATCCTTAGCTGAAATTTTGAGAGCAGCCGAATGTCGAAGAACAAACGACAAACTGTCAGCAGAAAGTTTCTGGTTCTGGTTTATTCTTGTATGAAATGTAATGTTACATAATCAAGCTAAATCGACGGGATGACAAAACGGAAACGAATCTCTGTCGAATGCTGAGTCTTACATGCATCAATGCTACTCGGTTGGATTCCAAAATGCAGTCGCTCGCCGTCTTTAGAATTGTAAAATAGGGGAACGAACGTGCGAGTGCAAGCAGCAGCTTAATTTAATGTGGAGAAAATGATTTTCCCTTTTTAACTCCAATGCTCTTCTTTTCGCATTCTCGCTTCTCGTCTTCTCATGTCGTATCTTTTGTTTCCATAAATTGCTTTCTCCCCTTTCACTTACTCCTACTTTTCCCTCCAAGAACGCGTAAACGTTATGAACGCAGAACGCAGAAATAAGGATTCACTGCAAATGAAAGTTTGCCGTTGCGTTGCATTATAATCAAGTCTTCTTCATTTCTTGTTGCCACTGCCAAATAAATTCCCTTATGCATCAGGGCCAGTAGGATCCTCACTTCTTGCATTAAGCCCGTGTCATGGCATATGATACCTTTCCATTGTGCTTTCACGAAGAAACGAAAGCAAGCTCCTGTTAAGCCTCCAAAACTGTGCGCATTACAACAACGCAACAACTTTAGACATTGCCCGAAGCTGAAGGAAATGCGCCAACCAGAATATTGAGTGACTCAACTCGGCGCAACGTTAATGCGTAATGTATGAGCGCTACTAATTTCCATTTGAGCCTTTCTTGCCTCTACACACGTGGCATATGCTTAATGTTATGTATTTATAATGGATTTGCTTGCACGACAAAGTAGAAAGTGCCTTACTTACACTTTATAAGCTTTATACGCCTTCTGGTGAAAGCACGAAATGTTGACTGCTGGTTTGTTAAAACAAGGCAGGCTGACGGTCTGAACCATAAGCAATAATATTGGTTTCCTTTATTATCGTACCATATAAAATACTGCACACAGAACCTCGCAGTCTAGTCTAGTCGGAGTCGGAGTCTAGGACTTTGCCCTACTTTTGGAACCGAGCCTTGGCTTGGGCGCACTGCTGCACTGCGCGAAGCGAGAACGACCAATACGGCACTGCCTCCATGCTTTTGCTGGAATCTGGAATAAGATCGTGGTTCGTTGGCTCCACGAGCGAGCAGTGTGAGCACACTTGCAGCAGTAATAATTTCGCTGGCGTGTAATGCGCCGAGCCTAAGCCTCAATTCTTGAAGCTGAGGCGCTGAGCGATGGCTTGGCACGGCAGGCGAATGGCGAATTACAGTCTGTCAAAGTCAAAACTTCGCAAAGTGGCTAAATTAATTATTTTATGCATCTAGTCAAAAACTGTCGGTTGAGACGGTAGACGGGCACGTGGCAAATGAAAGATGAATTCACGCCCCAGTTCGTCATTCATTATTATTGCATGGAATCTGTTCTTTGCAAGGGGAATTTTCTTAAGCAGATACGCGTTAAAGTGCGTGCAGGGATGGAATGATGAATTTTAAATCAGGTGCTGGAGCAAAAGAGAAAGTTAAGCTAAGAAGCTCTTGCTCACAGAGGAAACAGCGACTGCGACTCTCTCCGGCATAAAGATCTTGGGAGTCGTGCCATTTCTCCTTTCTTGGTTCACACAATCTTAAAGTTTTTTATGTTTTCTTTGTAATACTTTCGCCTGCGTGTGAGCCAGGCTTTAGTGTCACTTTCCACAAACACAAATAAAATGGAAATTCGATTTGGCAACGACAAAAGTATGCCGAGAAGCTGAGAACATAAAAGTCGCACAATGCAGGAAAGCAGAAAAGGTAGACTTGAGGAAGGCATTCCGAAGTCGCCGAGGTGAGTGGAAGCATAGAAATGTGGAAGAAAACAGAAAGCCACCAAACGCAGCACGCACGAAACGGAAAAGAGGGCATCGACAACGACTGACTGCATCTTTCCATGCTTTTGTATTCCATTGTCTGGAAGGAACTTCCTTTAAGCTCACGCATTTAACAGTGTTCACTGCTCACGTGCAATGTTTGTAGTCTGTAGTTAACCTCAAACGCGAATGCATATGCACAATTTATTCCACGGCAGACGGAGAATTGTGAATTGACTGTTTAGAAGAGTAGCAGACTCAGGTTCAGCACTCGCTCCATTTTCCTTTATGGGACATCAATTGTCAAAGTGAAAAAATTGTTATTGCCAAAGCCAACTTTCGTTTCGAATGGGATCTGCGAATGGTGGATGCTCCTTGCTCCTTTGTGATCCTCCAGAAACTTTTTTATTGCCTCTTCGCGCAATGCATCAGCTCTGTCACTTGGAACGGAGCGGTCGAGCTGTGATCGTATTTTCCCATTAACATTGCAATGCGATATATCGAATCTGTGCTTTGCTCTCTATTTTTGTTGCCACATGCCACACTTATGGATTTGCCTCCTTGCTAGATTGCTATGAGGAGAGGGAACGAGTGCCAGGGAATTTCTTATGCAGATTCTCGGAGTTTGCTCTCTGAGCCTGCGAGCTAGAATTGGCTGTCATGAAGTTTCTTGTCCTCTTGTGCCCCGTAAATGGTATTTGTGACAATACAGCACAACACAAGGCTGAGAGTGACATAAATGTTCGACAAGAAATGTCAGAGAATAATAGAAGAGCAGAATTTGTTGAAATAAACCTGAATCACAGCACAAGAGTGATTTATGTGAAATCAATCCACGTTTTTGAGTAGATTTCCTGGCTTACGTTTTTCTTCTTTCTTTTCTTGGATCGACGAGATCTAGATCGCTTAGATTGCATGGATGTTTATTTACAAAAACCTGCTTGGCTTGAAAACTCAAGCGGTGCAATTAAGAGCGCTGCAAAAGTACTGTAAGTTACAATGCATTGTGCTTGATTTATTGTGTGAATGTTGAATGCAAGCTTTGGTGCATTGGGTGCCGGTGCATTTTACGTCGATTCGTGATCTCTCGATGATAAGTCTAAGAAAAATTAACCGTTAGGTCTTGACACATTCTCGTTTAATGTGATTCAAGACGGGAATTGCAATTTGCAAAGTCAAGTCACAAGTGCATACGAACTGGCAAGGCAGAACTTGCCGTGGCAGGGTGAAGGTGAGACCTTGGCTGCGGGCTGCGAGTTCTTGAGGTATGATTCATCCAATGCTTACGAAGATCTAAGATGAAATGAATACGTACACAAGTTGCGTGTAAATGTTGATTAACTGAACCAGCTAGAAAACTGTACCACACAACCCTTTGTTTCTTCTGTGATTTTCTGAAATCAAGCTCACAAGTTTCCCTTCCGGCTAAGCCTTCTAAAAGTTCTTCAAGTTTCTAAGCTTTTGATTTAAAAATGTCGTTAAAAGTCTAAGTCTGACAGGCAATGAAAACTTAATACATACACCAATGGAAATAGGCATGGAATGGAGCTGTTGAATTCTTCATGTGAGGAAGTAAGTCAACCGAAACCTTTAAATTCAAGTCATTTTTCATACCACTGCTAGACTTCCCCGGAATATGCCCGGAGAAATAGGAAATAGATGAAAGGACAGTAAAATTGACTTTCTTCTGACTTCTCCGCAGTCACAGTCTTAAAACAGTCGCAGGTTGAGATAAAGCAGGCACGCTACGCACTCGCTGACAGCCAAAAGAAAACGGAAGATTGAGGAAGGAAGGAATGTAATTTTCATTTCGCTAGAAATAAAATGTATAGTCCAATAAAAATGTGGAGCAAAGCAACATTTCTACTAAAAATTAAAGAATTGGCCTTGTCTCAGCATGCTGCTGGAGAAGGGAAAGAAAGTGCAGGAGACCACGAAAAATCTTGTAGCATGAACTCATGGACATTCTTCTTGAGAAGGAATCCAAGAGAAAATGGGAGCAGGGAACGCATTAATATCACGGTACAAAAATATTTGGGTGTCTTCCTTTGCTTTCCTCTCGCTTTCAATGACCAGAATTGGGAAATGATAAGTATTTATTTGTGTCAACAACCTCGGAATGAAATGAACGCTGGTCTTGCGAATCATGCCAGCCTTAATTGTGTGACTTTTGGTTCTGATTTTGTGATTTTGTCATTGACACAATTACGTGTACGTGGTTTCATTAGACGTAACAATTGCTTATTTAATGGTCGAATTTTCAGTGAATTTTGTTCATGCAATGGGCAATGGCACTGTTCAACGTAATGGCCATTACCACCACCTAATCCTAAAAAATTACTGCAGCTCCACTTGGCCTGGTTATTTTGTACCACTCGGAATTCACTTCTCTCCGGTGCACACTTTTTTGTCATTTTATGTACTCTGAGCGAGCATTTATCAAGTGGCCAACATCTGTGAGGCAACAGAAGCAGTCGCCATTCGCAATTTACACCATTATTGTGCTTTAAGACTTGAGAAGAATTCTTCAGAGGTTTAAATGCAGTAATGCCCTTAATGCTCTGCCGTAACAATTCCTCAGACTCTTCTTCTATTCAGCGAGCAGCCTGCCTCAGCAAGCCATTGCCAGTTGCCATTATAGAGCACTGCTGAACCGTGCGGAAGGCAGTTATTGTTTCCCATGTGACAATTTCGCCTTACTCACGTAACGCTGAACCGCATGAAATGAACATGGTTTCTTTCTTAAAACCAGAACGAAACGCTGCAGCGTCAAAGGAGCAGAATCGCGTGAAGATTTCATGAAACACAATTGTTTTGTTGTGTACCAATGGTTTTGGCTGTGTTTTATACCATCACAGATTTTTGCAATCGTTGCTCGTCTTGTCTTCAGTTTGTTATTGTTTTTATGATTCGCCTCAATTGTGACGGAGTTTTACACTATGGCGAAGGCAGGGTATTGTTCCCGTTGTGCGTTGCAAAAGTGCGAGTTTGGAAAGTACAAGTACGGCACGCAGGCATTGTCAGCACGTCAGCCTCAAGCCCATGTCAAATTAATTCTGCCTCCGTCTATGGGTCCGTCTGGCGTGGCTTGGCGAGAGGTGAAGAATTTTAATAACAGCTTGGCTTGACTGAGCGACTCAGATTAATTTGTAGTGAGCACGAGATTGATAAAGGCCAGGCCAAAGAATTAATGTGAGACTGTCATTTTTGCTCTTGCGCATTGGCTTGAGCTAGAATTAATGAAATTGTCAAGACACGTTCATTTGCAACGCGCGCGCGTTGACTGACACTACTTTGCCCTTGCCTTGGTCCTCCTGCAGTACAACGACAGTGACTTGTCAGAAGAATTTAAACCCAGCTCTGTGCTGTGATGTAGCCCATAACAATAAATCTCTAATCGTGTCGGGTCACTGAAGCATAAAATTTTAACAAGCAGAGCACTACACTGTGAGGTACCTTAGCAGGCACTGAGTAACACTAGACGGATGTGCGAGGTCATTTGCAGTAAATAATGGTAATTTTGTGCACAAAAATAGAGACGAGGCGCACACGCATTAACATTTGCGAGTGTAACAAATGCAAAAGTTAACATTTTAAATTCGACTGTTAGTTTGACAGCATCAGCACAGCCCCGTGACTCATCTATACAGATTTTATGGCACGGCGGGGCAGAGTAGTTTCCCCACGAGTGATTGTACTCGCAAAGACGAAGACGGAATTCTTATTGAATCACCGTGCTCGATTTCCATATATGTCCTGTGTTTCGTCGTCATATTTAAGACTCATTGAATTGATTTGGCAGGACATGCATTAAAGCATTATTATTATATCTGCCATAAAGTAAACTAGGGCCGTTGAATTTCGCACAGAAATCTGGAGATTTTAATATAACTTTTTGCTCATGCAGCCTTTTCTTCATTAATAAACTTTATATTTGGTGGAGTTCAGATTCACAAGCTAATTGACTAGCAATTCGCATAGAAGAACTGAAGAACCCGCATCAACTTGGCATGGTAGTTGACTCAAATGCACGCGTTCGATTTCGGTCATTTAAATTGTGAAATTACACATTCCAATAATGAGGATTTACGCGAACATCAGTTTTTCTGGCTTGCTCATCTGTCTTTGGCATGTGCATTTGCATATGCGTTACTTTACTCGCAAAATGTGAGCACCGTTTGGATGAGAAGTGAAAATGGAGTTAGTGAACCGAAATAATGGATCTCTGTTTACATATTCAGTTCTGGTATCGTAAGAATGTAATAAAAACAGAATTCCTCTAATTTTCCAATCTGCTGACTCTGCAAAAGTTTTAAACACACGCCGCACGCAAAAAACGAAATCAGTTGCCTGTAAATAACTCGAAACTTGAAGCTGAATTTGCTGAATACATCCAATATTCATTAAGATGCGATCTCTCCTGGCTCGGTGTTAAATGTTTCGTATTCTGAAAGGAGTCTGTGTTTGAAAATTATCATAAAACCCATTTTGCAAGAATTTGTGTTGAGAAAGTCTCATTTTAAATCTTTTGGCAAGGCCCTCTGCAGCTTGAAGATGTGCACGAAAACAGACATGCGAATCAAATGCAGATGTAATTGCTCGTCGTAGTAAAAAAGTTTAATATTTTACGCTTGATTTACTTGCATTTGCATTTAAATGTGTATGCAAATTTGAAATGAAATCGAAAGTCCGATCTGAGCATGAATCTTCCGAACCCAATTGAAATTTTGAAAGCTAATCTAGCCAGGCTTTCGTTTTTCATGGACTGTGGCACTGCTGGCCACTCACTCAACCGTTCGCATACACCGCTGTGCGGTCTGGAATTATTTGCTGTCGTTTTTATGTACTATCTGACTTTGGTTGCTAATTGCCGACTTCATTTCGTTGTTTCGCATAAAACAAAAATGTTAACATGAGCATGGCCATTGACCATGATCCGGTTATAAACTTAAATTATCTATACTCACACCACGTTCAGTGAGTGTAATTTGTTGATTTTTATGAAACGGAAGCTCTCATCCTCTCCCTTCAATGTGAAAGGACACCAACCTTTTTCGCATTATTCACTCAATTCACCCAGCATGCAGACTTATGCAAGCACGTATTATTGTGCCGTCATCATTCTACTGCTCTGTTCAGAACTAGTCATCTTTTTCCACGCAAATATGCACTCTTGCGTTACAAAATTACACGCAGACAAATTTTTTGCTATCTTTTGCTATCAACTTCCAAAGTAAACGCCGTGTGTAGTGTTGAAGTGAACCCCACAGGTCAGGGTGATTGTACGAAGTAAAATGGCAAAATGACCACATTTTTGTAATGACTCGATGACCAACGAATGATTCCTCACTCGATTCTACCCGCAGCGTGAAACTTTGACTGATGATTTCTTCTTTTGCTTTATTTGCAGCTTCAAGACTGAATGAGTATATTCGCCATTATGAGATCTTGGACTACGAGCCGGAGCCAGTCCACGAATCGCACCTTAGACTTAAGCGCTCTCTCGGATCTTCCATTTCTAGCTTAAATAGTCCACACGAAGATGTTCATTTAAACTTCAAAGCTCATAACAAATTGTTCAACATAAGACTGAAACGAGATACCAGCATCTTCAGCCCATCACTGCAGATCGAAGGAGACACTGAAGCAGCGGGCGAGGCGGACACGTCGCACATTTACAGCGGGCACTTGGAAGGTAAGGAAAAAATGCCATACTACTTTGGCTCATTAGTCTCTATTTGCATTATTGCAGCCGTGCTGTCATTCAAAGAGCAATTTACAAGTGATGCAGGGTGTCATATGCCAGAATAACATCATTGTCTTTGCTGTAGTTCCTGAACGTAGGAGTTTAATGTTTAACAATAATCCTGACCCACTTTTTGCAGCGACGACAGTTTTTACAGCACACGTCAAACTCTGCTTTGAATGAAAACGCACTAATTTCACGCTCTACCTGAAATAATGAACTGCGCGATGTGCATGCGCAAAATTTGATGCCTTGCCTTTGCCTTCCTTCATTCCTGTAATTGTAACGCATGCTTGCAATTTTGTGCAATCGCTAAACTGCTTAGCGTGTATTTTCTTATTCGTGCTCAGTGAAACTGCAACGCAACGCAACGCCTTAGACTCAAATCGTTATTTAAATGAGGCACTTGCAGCTTGAGTAATGACGCTAATGATGATTTGTCTCTTTGTTTCATGCAAAATTGAAGGTATGCCTGACAGTCATGTATTTGGATCGATACAAAATGGCGTGTTTGATGGGAAAATAATTACGCGTGATGAAACTTTCTACGTGGAACGAGCCAACAAATATTCTTCTCTTCCTAACTCAGATAATTCAAGCCTTCACTCTGTGATATATCGGTCCGAGGACGTTCAAGATCCTTTTGAACACGCGAGATCTGGTGAGTCCCCTCAAACTGTGATTAATATATGTTCAGCAAGTGAGGAAAATGCATGACTAATGCAACTTTGACAAAATTCTTGCGCAGGTCATGCCAAAGGTTGTGGAATCACAGACGAAGTTATGGAATGGATGCAGAATATTCAAAACTCGGCTGTTGAAGATCTCCCAGAACTCAAACACCCGAAATCCAAACCACTACAAAAAGAAGGACCAACTGCAGAGCAGCTGACAGCTACATTCAATGATTTTCATGACCACGATGATTCGGAATCTCAATTCGCAAAATACTCAAAGGAGTTCAACAATCCATCCCTGCAAAATCTCACAAATTCTGCAAGAGCTTCGTTCTCCAAAACTGTGACTCCTGGTCGCGGAAGACGCGCACTGAAAACCGGACATACAAATTCGAAAACTACGTGCGCTCTCTCAATTCAAACCGATCCGCTTCTGTGGAAGCATATTGCCGAACAAGTGAGACTAATTTCATAGTAATTAAGTTGCATGATGAAGCCTTATTTATTCGGACAAATTGATTGTCGATTCAGGAACGAACTGATGATGAGACAAAGATTCGAGAAGAAATTCTATCTTTGATTGCTCAACACGTTAAAGCAGTTAATCACATTTACGAAAACACGTTATTTGATGGCAAAGAGCCTTACAAGAACATTCGTTTTGAAGTACAACGAATAAAGGTAATTTGGCTAGCCGATCAATTTCACAGACTTTATCGGCTTCAATTTCGCAAATGCCAATTGTGTGTTTCTACAGATTGACACTGACAAGGCGTGTAAGCCGGGATTCGGAGGAGAAAAGAATCTGTTCTGCATTGAAAACATAGACGTCAGTAATTTTTTGAACCTCCACTCGCTCACAGATCACCACGACTTTTGTCTGGCGTACGTGTTCACGTACCGAGATTTCACAGGTGGCACTTTGGGCTTGGCGTGGGTTGCGTCTGCTTCCGGTATGTAATGAGCCTAGACGTATTAATTACTAGTTACTGCGATCCTAAACAAACAACTACTGCTACTCACACTTGTGCTCATTTGTCTTTGTCTCTGCCCTCTGCAGGTGCTTCCGGAGGTGTTTGCGAAACATACAAAACCTACACGGAAACAGTGGGCGGTGTGTATCAGTCCACAAGAAGAAGCCTGAACACTGGAATCATTACGTTTGTCAACTACAACAGCCGTGTGCCACCAAAAGTCTCTGCGCTAACTCTTGCTCATGAAATCGGACATAATTTTGGATCTCCCGTGAGTAAAAACTTGAATGCCTTTTGCTTTATGATGAGAAAGCAAAATTATTAGCTCAAGGCAATAAGATTTTAACAATTTCTGGCCGTTGGATTTTGCAGCACGACTACCCGAACAAATGTCGCCCGGGTGGAACAGATGGAAACTACATCATGTTTGCGTCCGCCACGAGTGGAGATCGACCAAATAATTCAAAATTCTCAGAATGTTCTGTGAAAAATATCTCTTCTGTGCTGGATGCAATCTTGCATGATCGAAAGAAAGCGAATTGCTTCATCGGTAAGTTTCCCATCAAGCTGCAATTGCAGTAGCTCATTTTATGAGTTTCAGTTCAACTCAATTGTCAACGGTTTGATATTTAACAGAAACGAATGGAACATTCTGCGGCAACAAGATTGTAGAGGATGGAGAAGAATGTGACTGTGGCTACAATTACGAAGAATGTTTAGAAAAGTGTTGCTACCCAAGACAGCTTAGCGAGACAGACAAGATGCAAGATCCAAACGCTGCTAGCTGCAAGCGTAAACCAAGAGCCAGATGCAGTCCAAGCGAGGGACCTTGCTGCGACGCAAACTCGTGTTCGTATGTCAGTAATCGAAGCCATCTTCTCTGTAAACAAGACACCGAATGCAGCCTCGAATCTCATTGCAACGGTCTGACACCACAATGCCCGAATCCAACTCCAAAAGCCGAACTTACGCCTTGTAACGATGGAACACAAGTACGTACTTCAATTTATAAAGACTTAGCATAAATACTACTTTCTTCGTGTGCTAGTTAACTTGTGAATTCTTTCAAAGGTTTGTCAAGGCGGCGAATGCAGGGGATCAATTTGTCTCAAGTTCGGCTTGCAGGAATGTTTCTTGTCAAGCAACGACAAGAGTGTGGACAAAAGAAAACTTTGCGACTTGGCTTGCCTGGACAAATCTGGAAAGTGTCGATCCACTTCAGAACTGGGGCTGCCGGGTCTTCCAAGTGGACTTAGTCTCAGACCTGGAGCGCCATGTGATAATTTTCAGGTAAGCCCCCTTACGTTGCTATTATCACAGATGCGATTGGCACGATCAAGTTTGCATTCATATCGTTTGCGTTACAGGGATACTGCGACGTGTTTCTCAAGTGTCGAGCTGTTGATGCTGAAGGTCCACTGGCTCGATTGAAGAACTTGCTATTCAATAAAGAAACCCTCCTAAATATTGCACAATGGGTTACTGTAAGTATTCTCAAATTCTCAATTGAGATTGCCGTATTCTTACACGAATTATTTTGTCGATTCATAGGAATGGTGGTGGGCCGTTTTATTAATGGGAGTTGGGTTCATTATTTTGATGGGATTATTCATCAAGTGCTGCGCTGTTCACACGCCGTCATCGAATCCAAAGAAGACTCCCGCCAGACGTATCGGCGACACATTAAGGAGGCCAATTAATACATTAAGGCGGCATGTAAGTTTTGCCTTAGTCGAGGTTTCAAGTATTCGAGGCAGCATTATTGAGTTCCGATTATCTTCCTTAGCGAAACGCGAACGCGAACTATCGAGCAGCTAGTTCAAATCCTAATGTGCCGAACGGCGCAGCTCATCCTGTCGCAGCTGGAGCGCCACCGCCACCCTACACTGCAGCAGCGGCCGCAGCTGGGCCGAGTGCTCCGCGACAAGGACCGCCTCACGGCTTTGGTAAATGATTGCTTCATTTAATCAAATTAATCAATCCCTGTCTTTACATTTAACTCAACTTTCAACTGTCAATGCAGGTGAAGGCAGAGGACCAAATCGAAATAGAGCCAATCAAAATAGGTCCGGAAGTGGCCACGGAGGCAAATCTGACTTAAGACATGCGCAACATCGCGTATGAGACGAGGTCCTGTTTAGCAACTACTTTTAAAGAATAAGTTAGCCTTCACGACTTTGTGCATTTCTAAAGTTAAGGATCGCTTGGAAATTTTTCAACATCCGTTTTTGATTTGTAAATAACGTGCTTGTCTGTGGGGTGAAATTAGTTGGGGCTTCTGATACTAACGGGGAGTGGAATTGCATTTATGCTTATTCTATCCACAACTTTTATATGGATGGGAATTCTAAAGTCCTGGTGATGGTTTCTTTTCAGAGTTAGTAGATTAACTTGTCCTTTTTATTTCGATTGATCTCTTTTAAATTACTCACGTTCTTTGCTGACTCGCCTTGTACTTCATTCCTTCCGATTTTAAGACCGTTTAGCAATTTATGATTTGTTGGCAATTTTATAACGTCCATGAACACAGAAGGTTCTAGTCTAGATTCTTAATTTATGGAGAATTCTGTTGAACAAGTTGAATTTGTTTCTTAAACATGTTCCTACTCTCGAGTTGTACACATCAACCACGCGAGACGCGCGCGCGTTAGCATACTGGAAATATTGTAGCGTATTTATGGAATGTGGACAGAAATATTTTGGAACCGTGCATGACATGCAGAAATTGCGTGAATTGAAAGATTGTGAGTGTAAGTAGTTTTAATAACGTATTTTTCGCATCGTGCCAAAACTGAGTTTAAATTCGTGGTGGCGTGTGTCGTCGGTGAAAACCGTGTACTGTCACTGTGTAAGCAATCTCAATATTAGGCTACAATTTTGTACTTTGAAGCTAATGCAAATTAGCTACTCAATAATTTATGCAAGCTTGCAATTTATCTGATCAACCTTCGTTGGAACGCAATGCAAATACTCACTTGTAATATTTCGTTTGTGTAGCCAGTACCGAGCATTTTGTCATCTTAATTGTGCGGCTTTTGTTTTAATAATTTAAAATATCAGTAAGATGTTAATATTATGCTTTCATACGATCATAATCATTTTTGTACTAAACCGTCATGCTAGGCTAAGCAATAGAATAGTTTCGTGTTCCATTCAGAAATAGAAAGTCAAAAGACACGTATTTGACTATTCTTGTGATTCTATCCAATAAAAGAAATGCTTAAAACAACACCGTATATTGGTTTATTCTCACAATTACAATAATAGCAGCATTTGGCCTTCACTGTTTTTTGAACTCACAAGTTCCTTCCTTGTAGTCTTCGTACTCGGAATTGAACATCGGTCTCGGATTGGCTGAAACTTCCGGAATTCTTTGAATGACGTCCCAGTGCTCGACGATTTTGTTGTTCCGCAGCCTGAAGATATCAATGAACGCAGATGTTTCTCCGAACCATTTATCTTTCAGGTGGAGCCAAACCAAGTCATCTTCAGCTACCGCTCTGCGGAAGTCAATCTGGTAAGCTGGTACGCCCTCCCACCATTTCTTGGCGACTACGCGCAGGCCTTCACGGCCGTCCGGAACGCGAGGATTGTGCTGGATGTACTCATTTTCATCAATGTAGCGGTCAATTGCGCTCAGATCGTGATTGCCAACCAATTCTTGATAGAAATCCAAGACAATCTGTTTGTTCATCGCCTCCTGTAATAAGTTGCGTTCAGCAATTGGCGTGCTTGTCAAGTTGGCGCGGTAAGCGAGCGATGACTGCACCAGCACCAATGCGACAACTGCCAACAAAGGAAGGAATCAACTTGTGGACTCGCCTCCCGGGTTAAGAAATCAAGTAGTGAAAGTACTTACAAGCAATTAGAAGAAACTTGAAGGCCATTTTGACTCTTCTTGGCTGGAATTGTCCAGGCGCCTGCTGGAGCTACTTTCTGCAACTGAACTTGACACGAGAGGTGGCCAGTCTTTTATAATCTCTTTGAGGTGATGCAGTCAGGCAATCATGGCCACGAGGCCACGAGATCCACGGTGTCATAAGGAAATATGCCTTCTCAAAAATCGCAGCAATGCCTTGTGATTTGCGATGCTGGATAAAGTCCAGCAGGCCATAAATTAGAGTGGTATTGTGGCATAAAAGGATTGGTTACAGCAATTCTTTAATTCAAATAGTTTTTTCATAATTTTATTGAAATTTCTGTATTTAAGGCAATAAACTTGTCAGATTAACTTGTTCAACCAGAAAAATACCACCTGCCGTGAGGACAGCAAAGTGAATTGGTCCTTTGTCACGTCTGCTTGACATTGACATTCAGTCGCAGTTGCCCATTAACGCAAGAAGGAAATTAGCGATTTCTTTTTCGAATTGCGACTCAGGAACCGGCGAGACAAAGAAGTTAAGAAGACTTAATGCACAAATTAATGGAGAATCCTACCAAGTGTAGAAGCCTTGAAGGTTTTATTGAGTGGAAAAATTCAGCTTCAGCTTTGAAATTCAAAAGTCGTAATCAGCAAAAGCATACTAAAGCGTGTCATCCACCTTCGCCTTCACCTTCGGTCTTCATCACAATGATTATGATCACCTGTTATTCTCCTGCATGCGTGTAAAGACTTGATTCATAAACAAGCATGTAATTAATTGTCATTACTCATGTTAATGCTGTAATTATGCAGAATGGCTTACGTTCGTGTTTACTTCGTTTAAGTTGCTGCTGACGCAGACGTCTGTGTACGCGTGCACATAATTTGATGCGATATTCCATATTTTTTCTTGCAACTCTTGACTTCCCAAGCCCACGACTGGATCACTCGAGTCTGTTGGATGCATGAAGAATTCGCCAGACACAGAATCCAAATGAGGCGAAAGGGCGACGTAAATCACTTCGTTGGCTCCGGCCTCCTTCGACTGCAATTAGAAACACGATGTCAATCACATTAGTGTTTAAACAACGCCCGAGAAGAAAAGACTAGAGTGAAGGGTAGAGAACACACCTACCTTCAATATCGGTGTAATGAGTCTTCTTGAGAATTTTCTAAATGGCAGCTCACAAGCCGTAATTCCCGGATGCACTGACGCAATGCAGATTCGAGAGTACCCGTCTCTTCGGATGTTTGTGAACAATTGGCGGAGGAGCAGAGTCTGAATTAGCTGTGTGTTGAAGTACGCTTGAAGTGGATTATAGCACAATCTGAATTAAATTTAGAGTAAAGAATTAAGCTAACTCTGTTTTGATTTGAACAGACATTTGAGTCGGCTAACCGCTGCTCCAAATCCTGAAACTCCAACTTCCCGTAGCACATAAGCCCCGAGGAAACATTGACAATTCTTCCGAGGGGGCTCCCGAGTTCCATTGACGTTTCGACAAGCGCAGGAAGCAAAAGATTGAATAACAAAAACGGACTCAGGCAATTAGCCTGAAAATGCGCTGCGAAGCCGTCAACTGTTTCAGAAAATTTTCCTCCTACCAGTCTTGCTATTGAAATATAAATCGACATCTCAATTAGTAATTCGTACCATTTAATCATTTGTTTACCGTTATTAATCACAAGATGGACAGGTTGATTTAATGCTCGGACTTCCTGTGCGAATTTCTGCACGGACTTCAGACACAGAAAATCTAACTCAAATATGGTGGCTTTGGAAATGTCGATGTGGTCGACTTCGTGAATATTCACGAGTAGTTCTTGGCAGATGAGCGTGTTTCGGCAACCTTTAGGGCAAAGTCAACTAGTCTACCCAGTTGGAGAAGATTATCAAGAAGCTTATTAATAAAAAGGAACTAACCAATTATGACATTCATCTTCAGTTGAAGCAATTTCTTTAGAATGATGAACCCAATTCCTCGCGCGATGCCCGTTATGACCACGGTTCGACCTGCCCATTGCGTATAGTCTGAATCTGTCAAAAAGAATTAGAACCCTGAACACTTTTACATGGCTAATTTTTCTTAGCCTCACACCTTTGGACTTTTGGACACTTACCTTTGAATTTCGTCGTGGAATTCCTGGCACAAATTTCGTTGGAGATTAGCCATCTGGTCAACCGGGATCTTGAGTTGAAGTTACGTCGAAATGATTTCAGCATTGCGGTAGCTCAGCCACAAATTGGTTTCTTCAATTGCAAAATATCAATCGTGAAGTGTCCATTCAATGGTGAATATCGTAGTTCGAATAAATCAAAACATGCAAAAGACGTAGAGTTAAATGAGTTTGTTGTGCTTGTTTTCCTATGTTTATCAGCACAATTAAGGCAAACAGGTCGTTGCCGAAATGAAATCGTTTGCAGAGTAAAGATTTGTAGCACGAACTCTAATTGTAATTTTTACATCAATCAAGATGTGCAATTTCAGCTTGATTATGATTGCATGTTTATTCCAAGACGAAAGACAAAAGACGTGTAATTTTGGAATTACAGTTCTGCAGCTGCGTTTTCAGAGCCAAGAGAAAAATTGAATGAAGCCTCATTCTCATTATGCTTTGATGCGCAGAAAATGATCGTACACCATCGCGTGCATGTAACGCGGGTCACGAATGTGGACCACGCTCGTGTTATCTCCTGGACTTCCCTTTGGATTCACAGTGATGAGTTTTCTGTCTGCCTTGTTCATGAATTGGAGTCCTTCCTTGATGCCCGTTGTAACGAGGTAGTTCTCCGACGAATTGAAACGCACTTGGAACGTCGACCAATTGTAGTAGCAAAGGTCTGACAGGCGTGGAATGAGCCTTCGTTTGTCAGAAAAGTAGTCGTACCAAAGTTTATCGTCAGCCTTCAATCGAACACTGCGCACAAAAGAAGTTGGGTTTGATTGGCCTGATATCTGAGTGACTTGACTCAGCACACACACAATGCACGCAACGCAATTTGTTTACCGAAAATCAATCCACGCTGACACTTCCTCATTCTTGAGGTTTGTGGTTCGAATGTAGACAATGCACGCCAAGTTGCCGTTCCGATTTGCCAATTCTCGCTCCGCCAGCGCCTGCATCAGCGGAGTCTTAATTTCGGCCTGGATTTCCCACGAGATGTGAATGTCGTCACGACGCTTCTCCAGTCGCTTGGCTCGAATATCTTTCATGACCGCTTCGAACTGCTCCTTGCTCAACAGCTCGGGAACTCTGCAGCAAACCGAATAATCAGTTATCATGCCCAATTGTGTGAGATTAAGTCAATTCAGAGTCTCAACCTGAATCCCAGTTTGATGATTGTGCGCGCAATTTCATCGCTTTCAAAGTACATCAAATCTTTCCACGAGACGTAATGGTCCAAGTAGTCATCGTACGTTTCCAGCGACTCGAAGTCTGGAGCTTCACGGAATTGCGTCGACCCGTCGTCTTCTTCGTGCTCTGCTCGGCGGTTCGTCTTGCAGCGGGTGGGGAGCATCGTGACACGCTCCCGCTCGAGCTCAGAGTCCGAACCCTGCTCTCGGCACGCCTCATTTTTGCCGTCATGGGCATTCAGTCCAGCTCCAGCTCCATGTTCGTGTTCTTCGTTATAACTGTACCCAAAGGAGAAACTGTCACGATTCTTCAGTTGGGAAGTCGGTTTTGCATTTGCGGGGCCTGGATTGATGGATTTTCGGAACGATCTTCGACCGGGAACCATTGTCTCGTTTAAAAACGTGGGTCAAAATTATTAAAATCCTCAGATCATTAAATTCCGTGTAAACGCGCCATATCACCTGTGTTCACTTATTGTTTGGGATTCGTCTTTTCAAAATGAGTTTATGGCATTCATTCATTGAATTGATCGAATTTACCAGTGATTTCCTCATTTACCAATTCCGACTCACAGAAATAATGCAACAATCATCCCTTTCCTTAGCAACAGGACCCCAATTGCATGCCAATCACAAAATTTTCTCGAGTTTCTAACAAACAATGGGAAATGGACCTTTTGGTGAAAGATCGAACGATTGACAGCGGACATTTTCGACTTCTACAACATCCGCTTTCGGGTTTATAAACTGCGCTGCTGCCAGAACTCTCATTCTCCCCTGCTAGGTCTCACTGGACACTTGACGACTTTGCTCTTGGCATTTGGAACTGAAACAGAAGAATCGGATTGGATTGGAAGAAGTGTGCACCACATCAGAAGAAACGAAAGGAATGAAAGAAGACGACGACTGAGCTGAAGATTTCAAGACTGAAGACTTCATGACTGAAAACTCCTGGCAGAATAAGACAGAAGACGGATCTCAAGACGCAAGAGCTCATCAAGGTAAGGGCGAGAGGTTCAAGATGGCAAGAACAAAGCAGGTAGCACCCCGATTTGTCAGGAAGTTACAGTCAGAGCGACTGGAGAAAATTGCGTATCGAAGCACTGCTGGACTGGACCATCGTCCCAGGAAAAGGGCTTACCCGTCGAAGAAAAACGGCGTGGCGGCGACTGGAGACAAGGAAATGAAGAGACCGCACCGCTACCGGCCCGGAACTGTTGCGCTGCGAGAAATCAGAAGATATCAGCGGACGACTGAACTCCTCATCCAAAAAGCTCCGTTTCGAAGACTCGTACGAGCAATCAGTCAGGGTATCGACGTGCATCTTCGATTCCAAGTCTCCGCAGTGGAGGCTCTGCAAGAAGCGACAGAAGCCTTCATGATCGGAGTCTTCGAAGACAGCAACCTGTGCGCCATTCATGCGAAGAGAGTCACCATGATGCCGGCTGATGTTAAACTGGCGCAACGTCTGCGGGGTGACAAAACGGAAGCTGAGAAATACGTCTCAGCCTCACCAAAAGCAAAAAAATAACTTGAATTGAACAACGGACTGGCAACTGGCAATGGACTGATCGGAACCAACGGCCCTTTTAAGGGCCATCAACTCCCCCGGAGAGCAAAAATTCTTATGAAACTTTATTCTTACTTACAAAGATCGTTTTCTTTATTCTCTTTTATTGTCTTTGATTTTCTCAGCTGGGAAGGTTCGAGAAATTCTGGTATTCTTAGTTTCAGAGACACTTTTGACTGCCCGACCAGCGAGGGACGAGAAATCTGTAGCCTGCACGTTGTTTTTTCTAAGTACATTCTTCTAAAGCTGAGCTCGCCTTCCTTATTTTCGTTACGAATTCGGATTTCAGACGCAGAAGCAACGCGTATGCATAATTGAACAGTCCCTTGATTGGCCATTGTTCAATCTTCCTCACTCCTTTCCTCTGCCCTCTCTGTGGAATTTAACCTCGTACTCCTGCGCTACGTGGCGGATCCCTTCCTGCCTACTGCTACTCCCGAGTTTTAATTTTCCAAGAAGCAAACACAATTTTTTTACATTCTGAGCGTAAAAACAGAAAAATGCGTAATATTTTTAAAGAAATTGCGCACAAAAGCACACATGACACAAAGGAGTCATCAACTGTGAACTGCTTGGCTTTTATGTCTCCAGTCACACATTACAATCTTCGAAGGTGGAATGGAGAAAATTCCATAATAATTTATTCACATCAATTTCTCAATTTTTAAATGCATGTCGAAATGAAAGACGACGTGACGTCGTAGAAGAGGCGAATTGACGGTTTCCCTGCCGCATTGCAATGCATCGGAAAGCGGACTAAAAAGTTGCAGAATTCTTCATGTACGTTCAGACAGAATTGATAAATTGACTCAGCATCGAGGAATGCAGGTCCCCATTACAATCCATCACCATTGAATCTGTCGTTGCTTAATTTGCCGTGGCCGTGGGCGAGGAAAGGCTTTAGTTCGATTTGAAATAGAAATCATGCGAAAAGGTACGTTTGGTCAGCAATAAAAATTTATTGACCACAACTCAAAATGGCTTCCGCTTCCATGCTGCGACATTTCAGAATTGAAATGCAATGCACCGCTTTTCCGGTAGCGCTTGACTGGAAAATTGACCGACAGCTGTTCAACTGTCATAAATATTTTCATGGCACTCGTTTCTGATGTGTTTGAATTCTGAAAAATCCGTCCACGAGAGTTGATCAGACTAGATCTACAATTTGGAAGTTCATCTGAAAAGCCACGTCGTCGTCGTACGGTTGACGAAACCCGAGATTGCGCTTCGCCACTGCTAATGGTATTGGAAATATGAACAAGTCATTAGAAGAGCATAAATACGCGAGTCTGGTGAAGAAATGCATGAAAAATAAATTTCTCTTGTAGGTAGTCTGAAAGACAAACAAAAGATCAAAGTAAAAGTTGCACAGCGCGTAAGCGTAAGTGCCGGGTCGGCTATTGAAGACGCAGCCGGCACGGCCAACTTCCCAGCAAAGCGCTAGAAGACAATGATTGTTGGTCCCACGTGGCCCTTCATCTTCTTTTCTACTTTTTTTTACTACACATTACGCAACATAAACTAAACTTTCGCCGTACTTCTTAAATATTCTCTGGCAGAAGAAGAAAGTTTATATTCAATTCATAAGCAAAGTCCAAGTCTGAAAATATAAGAAAGCGCAGTGGCTTAGTGATCTTGAGGGAGATCACTTTGCGCATCGGAGAGCAACTTTTACTGCTCGGGTCAAGTCGCAAGTCAAGTCGTAGAACAAAGCAATGAGCAAAGCACAGGAGGTCGACCTCCGAACCCCGAGTCACGCCGCGGAGTTTCTCAATGAGCTTATGAGGAAGTGAAAAAAATCCTCTTGATATGCATAACTTATTCGTTCACCTGAACCCTGCTTAACCAATCGGCACAATTTCCCAGACAAATTGTTCCCTGGCAATTATTCCCAACAAATTGCTCTCCAGACCACTATAGACGGCTGACCAAACGATTTGCAGCCTCTCAGTGACTCTGGATCAACTCATGTTAAAAGTATGACCACGTGCGTTTATTGATTGGGAATTCAATGCATGCATACATTAAACCAATTTCCATTACAGCTTGAGTTTGCGTGTTATTTGAAATTCTGCACGCACCGTCCTGGCATATCTTACAAAAGAAGACCGGGCCACGCCACGAAACGACCAAGAGCGTGATGTGATGCTTGATGCGTACGACAAAGATCCTCTCAGTCTCTTCTTCCTACCTGGTTTGAATATTTCATACATTTCATTTACGTATTTGCCGAGATATTTTTTCTTTCCAGTCTCCTTTGAACTCGGAGCTGAAAATGTCCTTGTAGCTTGTTTGCGTTGTTGGTGGGGTCGAAAGAATATCAATAACTAGTACCCAGATGAGTAAACACAGCTCGTGTGCTGCTTGGACTAGGACAGTATATTTGCTGCGGACTGTGGACCGCATTTACTTTAGCAAGCATCGTGCTAAAGCTGGGCAAAATGAATTTCGTTTCTGTAAAGCAGATTCGATCTTATCAGCCAGTAAACCACACAGAACAGGAGAAAAGTCCAAAAGATTCGATATTTATATTCACTAATATATGGCGTATTGCGTATAAGCGAGTGCATTGAACTGACCGGGTGTTCATCTGCATGACTATCGCTTAAAGTTGCAGCTATAAATTATATTCATCTCGACTGGCAAAGTGGCAAAGAAGACCCACCACGCCATGTACGAGTACGCGTAACAGGAGCGAGCAAACAGGAGGCACGCAGCGAATTTTTGGCAATTGGTCATCGGTCCAACAAATTCTAATGAGAAATGTGCGTTGTAGCCCGTGAAATTTGTGCGTGCATTGTTATACGTAAACAGCGGCCGCTACCTTTCCGTTCTATTCTTTATATGGCTCAGACGAGAGAAAGTTCATTTCAAGTGCTGCGGACTCCATTTCACGGTCGTGTGTGGCACGGTTGGTCAGTCAGACAAAGATAAAAGGCTTGTATGTGTGATAAGTAAGTGGAAGGAATCTCTGGAACAAAGCGGACCGGAGAAAAGGAAAGTTAACACGAAAAAATAAGAGAAAGTTCGCCGTGCGCTGCTGCCTGGATTCTTTCCACAAAACGCAAAAAAGTAGCAGCAGCGTAGTTTATGGGCAACTTGTATAATTTATAGGTGGACAGCTTCGTTTACCGATTGAATGCCTCTTTTTTCTTGATTAAAACTCCTCACAACTTTCTCCACACAGATTCCACTGCTCAACCTTTCTTTCGGCTTCTCCGCCGTTAGAGAGTGCTTGAGCTGGTAACAAAATGCAAGTGATTACGAGAAATTTCTCCACTCTTGAGCTTAAGCCATTTTGTTCATCGTGCAGGGTCAGAGTTATGGCGTGGTAAGTAGGATTTATCGCCAAATGCAGAAAAGATGACAACCTATCGCTTCTGTTGCCTCTGCATCGCCGCCGCTTGCAAAAGCACTACTGAGTCCGAGGAGGCTTACCGCAAAAATGAATTTTGACAGGGTATCTGAAAAAGCCCAATTTGCAGGTTTTTGGTACGGACCCGGGCCAAAATGGGCTTAAATGCGCGAAAAAGGGCTAAGTTAACGAAAACCTGTTGTTTCTAATATTTGTGAAGACGAGAACAAGAAGTCATTTTCTTGCTGCCGAAATGAAAAGTACTGGTTTAGGTTTGGGAGCGCTTACAGAACAAAGCCTAGCAACCATCGTTTGAGAGTTTTTATTAGAAACGAAAAATAATTTACAAAACAGCTAATTTTAGCCCATTTAAGCCCATTTTGGCCCGTTTGGCCACCTCAAGCGGGTGGGTTTAAACCCATTTTGGCCCAGTGGGTTAAAACCCGGACGGGCTTTATCAGATACCCTGAATTTTGACAGAATAAACGCAGAGCGATACGTGATTCCTCATTCTTCATTATTTGCCGATTTATTTCGAATTGTTCCCTCTTGAATTCTTAGCATTACGTCTTACTTCTTATACACGCTTAAACTTACGGCTACGGCATGGCTTGGCACTTGGCGCGTGGGAATATCACAATTTGCTTAAGCATAGGGAACCATGCCTGGCTTGGGGTTTCGGGTTCGTCTTTTGTCAGTTCTAGCGCTGCACTAAGATACAAATGCAAAAGTAATTAGCGTGTAAAAGTAATTAGCCTATCAGCATACAAAGTAATTATTTGATACATTAAGAAGATAAAAAATCATGTCCACGTGCAAGTAGAAACTTGTGGCCAAAAACCGAAAAACATTAGGCACGTGAACTCGATCGCTACATCTGCCGTGAAATTGATAAGCTGTGATGTACCTTATCTAAGCAAATATTTACATGCGAGGGCAGGGGCAATAACCTACGGAATAGGAACTTGGTATGATTGGAATCAGGAAGTGAACAAGTTGTAATAACTTCCACTCGATATTAAAATGAAAAACTAATTAATGCTGTAGACGTGTAGTGCTGTGCTTAGAAATGTGAACTGCTGAAATCTTAGTAATTTACTAGCTGGAGTGGCAGCAGAAAGCATACGAGGACCCGCATGCACGCAACGCAGTTAAGCAGCGAAACACCACGCTGCACTGGAGCTCAGATAAAAAGTTTACGATAAAAAATGTAATTAACAGCACGCTATATTACAAGTCATGTACACAGCACAGCGCACAAAATGTATCAATTTTTCACTTCTCTTGCTCTTTTTTAATTAAATACTCGTCTCCATCGGCTCAGCAGCAGCACCGCCATATCATAACCTCTCGAGTTCTCCGATTGCCGGTGCTGCTGGTAGCACTTGATGATGATGGAAGCCCGGCAGAGTGGAGCTGTCGGTGGCTGCGAGCGCATAATGACGATAATTGAGAAATTCAGGGCTTAAGCTTCGAGGAGTTGCACTTCCGTTGCCGTTGTGAATGTGCGAGTGCGGAGTCGTGTTGTAGTGATGATTACTGCTGTTATGAGGGTGATAAGTTCTTCCTAATGTGCCGCCGTTGTTGCCATCCCCGCTCGTCAGCGCCTCGCACGCCTGGTGGTCGATCTTCCCGTTCTGCAATGGAAATATAACGTATAGTGTCAAATTATAAGTCTTTCGAGTGCTCAGCACTCAAAATGCAAACTCGCAAACCTGAGGTTGATGCCTCCGTTGAAGTCTTCGCTTCTTCAGCTTGACACACGCCAATGATGCAATCAAAATGGTGAAGACAATTAACCCAACCAACGCACCAACGAGCACGCCAAGCCGCCTCTGGAAGACTGACGCGTTATCGCTGTCGGTACTTCCAAGCGTTCGAACCTGCGTTGAAACCAATGTAATTTATATATAAATCGTAAATCATAATTTACGTGAATCCTGAGTGTCGGGGCTCAAAAGAGTTCGAGTTCATTTGTTTTTTTGTGCATTTTTTGATACCGGTCGGTCAAAAACCTCAGACTTCGTGCTTCGCTTTTGATGCTCTCTTCAAAGACAAGGTAGAAATCTTGGAAGGAACGGAGTTTCTCTGGGGCGCCGGAATGAATTGTACAAAACGTAAACCTTGACATATGAGGAAGACATTATAAAAAGCGGAGGAAGAAAGCACTTGAAATGGGGAAAGTATGTCAGAGTCGAAGAGCGTGACTGTATTATTGCGCACTCATCGTCTGCTGCTTTCTCTTGCCTTCCTAAGCCAGTAAACACCCACTGCACGGACACGGACTTTGTTCTAATATAAATTCCATAATCTTTCCCCACATATTTTCTACTTTACTCTCGCACGAACGCAAGACGACTTCTGTTCTCTCCGAGTCGCCGTCGCAGTCGTATTCGCGGGATGGAAACACGACGGAGCAAACCGTTAAAATGAAATAGCAATGTTCATAAAAATACTTTCAGAAACTTGTCTTTATCGCCATTTTTCTGCTTTAAAAAGTTAAAGTATTTTATTGCCTTGTATGACTCGGCGGTACATATGTGAAGTGGATTCTTGGTCCAGGAATCCGTGCTCTGGCGTCTGGGCCTCCGTCCCGAATATTTTGAAGTTCAAAAGAAGTGTCCATAAAAGAATGTCTTGTAATCATTCTGTTCTTTGTACTTTCTACTCGACTTGACGTACGCGAAAATGTGGTATATGTGCAGTGGGCAGATGTTTTAGTACTGGAGCGGATTTATGTTCGTTTCATGCTCTACTTGCAGTGCAGTGCTGCCCCGAATTTATTGAGTAACATGTCGAGCAAGAAAGCTGGACATTCTTTTCATTACCTGCACGCATTTCGAGTACTGCGAGTCTTTCAGGAGCACGTCGGCTGATCGTGCGGTCAGTGCACTTGTAGTTACGTTCCCATCCTCGGACACTCCCAACACGCAAACGAGGTACGGCGTATCAGACTGCAAGTCAGGGAGCAAGTACACTCGTGACGACGCTGGGAGCGGTCTTGTCTTGACAATGTCATTGTGGTTCAGCGCGTGGTACGCGACGACGTAGCCATGCATTCCAGAGTTGTTTCTTCCTTGCCAGGAGACCACAGCTGACGACGGCCGGACATCCTGCAATTAGTTCAGTGGGAATGAGATTAATATCCCAATGAGTCCTTGCAGTCCTTCGCTTGGCCACCTGCATCAAAAGCATGAATTGGTGAGTCCCTTACCTGAATGGCCAGCTTGACAATTGCGGGCGAGGTGCAAAGCCCAGGAAGATCAGAGTCCATCATCGGACGGCCTTTCAGATGCTCGGGTCGTTCACATACGAAATTTGGCTCTCCAGCAGCATGAGTCATCGAAGTCGTTGACGCAGTGAATATTTTCGGATGTGATTGCAGCCATTCCCAGAAATCTCGATTATCACAGTCGCAACTGAGAGGATTCTCTAAAAATTAGGATCACAAACACACAAATAAAATAATGAACTACTCCTTGATGACTTGCAGGAATTAATGTCAACTGAAATCTTATTCATCAGCCCGTCAATCATTTCGATCTCCTTCATTGAGCTCACAGCAGCAACAGCAGTATGAGACTGCAAAGGTTATCTTCACAGACCATAAATTCCGAAACAGGAACAGCAACAGAGTAGAAGCAGAAACAGAAGCAGAATGATCGTAAAACCGCAACCTCAACATGACTTTTCATAAATGCCATCAACTCGATACTCGAATACTCAAGAACGCTTCTTGTCTTGCCAGATGAAATGAAAGCGAACTGTCACAACAATTTTTCTTTTTCAGCGGCTTAACTGCTACGCTGCTTCTACATTTTCCGCACAATATGGTTTGTGTCTCGACTCGGATGCGGTGCTTATCAGAATGAATTTGTTTGATGGTTTATGACAATTGAATGCCATCATTCACGGCTACGATTGCATTGCAAAAGGAAGATGACTTGGGATTTTGAATAAAGCAAGGCACATTGTAGAATGAAGTGGGATGGAATGCCAACAATAATACGAATACCAGTTCATAATAACAATGAGAGGAGATTAACGATTAACGACTAGCGAGAAGATTAAAATGATGAAGTTCTGAATGCCTGATGATGCCCAGTAGTCGGTAGTTCTGACTGAATCTGGTCGACTGGTGCAACAATGCGTGCGGTGTAAGAATTTGGCTGGAAATTATTTTCTGATTAATTTCTGGGTCCATTCAGGCGCTTAATTGGGATTTGGTTTATGCAAATAAGTCCCTGGACTCAATTTAGTTCATTTTGGTTGCTTGTATGCAGAGATCGCTACCAATCCATCCGATCCATCCACCGCCGATTACTAAATCCTTTCCATTGCAAACTACATTCGTCCTGAACCGAAGATGCCTTCCTTGCTTTTTTTTCTGTCTAACGAAATCTTCAGGTTCTATACAAAACCAAATGAGCTTCGAATGAGTCCAGTTCCGAGCATTGAAAAGATTGAAATCCAAACTATATCATTTACGAAGAGATTTTGTCTGGATTACTTTCTACGTGTTCATTTTGCGGGATAAAAAGACATTCAGTCAGCGAAAGGAAAAATCGAGTCAATCTGTTGACCACCACGTCTCAGCTTTGGCCATGCGTGTATATCGAGTCAGAAGTCACTGTAGTACCGGTATCGTAACAGATTGGACCTCATCATACACAGTTTGAGCAGATAACGAGATAACCTTGTTAGGCTATGGCTTGAGACGGGCATGTTTGTCATCACACGTGAAACCACACACAACCGCGAAGCCTGAACCGGCACCGGGTAACAATGTTTGTATCTACAACAGGGAAACATGTGCGTGTCCATGTGACATGACATGGAAGATGAATTAGATTTATTAGCGACACGAAGGACGTGACGGTGACACGGACACGGATTGAGTCTGGTCAACTGCCTGCACACCAACAACTACATATAGAGTACAGGAGACATGAAACCTGTCATTTTTCTTAATTCCCAAGCTCACGACCAGTCATTCTGTCAACCTTCACCTTCTAAACAAGCAACTGCTTATTTGTATCATTGCGTTTCTATTCCTACTCCGTTCCGAAGATGAATATTGCCGTAATTTGAATTTCCCTTGTTAACGCAGTGCACACGTGGAAGATTCCCATTGAATCTCATTTTATTAAAACGTATCATAACTGAAAAAGCTGCTTACTGCTCAGACTTTGGCAATGACACTTTGTTGATGATGGGACGGGAAAAGTTTCACCAAGCCATTACTCGCAACCGGTGAATGGTGAAATTGCAGTTCTTATTAGACCACAGCATAGCACCAGCATCAGAGCATCTGTGCCACTGTCCTGCTTTTGCATCCACCACACTCGACTCAAGCGTGAATCTTTCTCACTTGGCACGGCAAGTGGGTCTTAAACAAGATATAACCTTCAGACGCACATGATGTATGGATGTAAATACAGACGAATGAGTGGACCGCGCTCAAGAAGTGAATGTATTTGTCAAAAAGGTTTTACGAAATGTCTAAACTATTTTTCACAAGACATTTCTTCTCTTTATCATTCGTGTTCATGTGCCGAGTCGAGCCAGGCATCTGGCATGGCACGACGATGCCGCGATGGGGAAAGCGACACACTTCATTTCTATATTTATCTTTGTCACTTTCTCTGTCCTCTGCTCCCTGCCAGGCCAGGCCATGCCAGGCCTTTCTATTCCGCATTCCATTTCAAGTGCTCTTAATCTGGAAAAGTGAGACGTCCGCGTGGAAAAGTGGAAATGGATGCGGTGTGGTGCATGCGTGTGCGGCGCGGCATGGCGAAGGAAAAGCACCAGCTTCGACGAGACGAACGAGCGACTAATACGATGCGAAAGGGCAGTGGCAACTCAAACCGATTTATCTGGATCTCGGAAATGACGAAAGCATGCGCATTATTCGATCTCTTTAATTTTGTGGAAAGTGACAGTCGTCTGGAAATATCGCGAGCTCCAATGCAATGCGGTTATGAACAGAAGTCTGACTGTCCATTTGTATTACGCATTACGAACTGTGTGATGAGCAGCATTCTTATCTTTACAATGACGCCAGCCGACCGGATGCACGTGCTTGCCCTGCCACGAGTGGTCAATTTGGCTTCTTCTTGAGTCAAATGCATTCGCGCCATGCCTGTCACTCAGAATGAAAATCAGTCTTGGCATTCGTTGACCTTTCCCCGAGTCTGTAAGTCATAAGCTCCTTCAATGCCCAGAAATATGGATATGGATATTGGCTTGAACGGAAAAAAGAAATGACACGTGTGTCACTTTCAAAGGTAAACAGTGCGACGAGACCAAAACTTGTCGAGAGTCTCCGCTTGGGATCCGCAAACTTTTATCCAAACGGTCCAGGCACAGAACAAGTGAAAAATTAGCGTTTGGATAACAATCGATTTTTAATTTTCTCCTGTGTGCTTTCCTTCTTTCTTTGTGCAAACCAAACCAAGTCTTGTTGGTTGGCAACTCTTGACTCGAATTTTTCTCTCGGTTCTCTCGGTGGAGGTGGTAAGAAAGTTGTAAACTGCCACGGAAGAAGTCAGCCAAAGGAGGAATCAAAAGGAAACCTCAAGACGGTACGTGATTGTATTTTTGACGAATTTTCTCCGCTGCCGTTGCCTGCCTGCCCCACACGTCCACATCCTACATTGCACTGAGCTGCTCTGCTCTGCTCAGGAGAGATTGATCACTTTGAGGCTTCCTTTCGCACCGTACATCATCATTGCCATTGCACCTGCTCTGTTTTCTAAACTAAATTCTTGCTCCACGCTAACAATATTCCAGAGACTTGGAATACACCACACACGGTATGAAAAGGTAAATTACAGGGTGATAAACTTATAAAGTTTCATTTCATTGCCTACTTGTGGAAACGAGACCGGCAAACTTCACAATAAAGGTTAACTCGTGTCAGGGCACTGGAACAGGCGAAGTTGAGGCGGAGGCTGAGCAGTTAAGGCAACCGTTTCCTCGCTCCTGAAACGTATTCTTCCGGTGTACTCCGTACTGTTCCTGGCTCCGGAGGAAGAGATCAATTGTATTGCTGTAGTGCACATCCTGACCGGCAACGGCCAAAAACTTTCCGAGTTTTATGATACTCTTTGTTCGTTTTAGGCTTTAAGCCTCCTTGCGGAAAATGTTTGGCTTGTATCGCGTGAGCCGTGTTTTATGTGTACACTTTTTAATTCTTATTTCGTGCAGTGCCTGGCCGATGTGCTGAGAATCCCGAAGTATCAGTTTCGTTTTTGTTTCTCGTTCGCACGTTACTTGTAAAGAAGATTACTCAAACAAAGTCAAGTCAGGATCGTAAGGAAATTCGAGACAAGGAATGATCGATGCCTTTCTCCACGTCCGCGTGTGGGATGAAGCATTTTTGAAGTCTCGGAATTGAGTGTTTGGCGCTTGTCGATTCGATGCACGAAAAAACTAATCAGGAGCGGATTTCGTTAATAATTCTGTGTACATCAAGCCTGCTGCCTGCCTGGCTTGGCTTTCGAATATTCCAAACGCAAACTCTTTTTTCCTGGATGGACGCCGTGCAAAATACGGTACTGGCCAGTTTTGTTCCGTTCTTGCACTACAAAGTACTATGTTTTAATCAGCTTTTGAGTTTGTTGCCAGCCGTAGTGTGTGCAGTGACAGTGAGTTTAGGAATGAAAGGCAAGGCAATGGGCTGGGATTAATAAATGGTCACACTAAATATGCTGCTTTTCATGGATCATGAATGAGCCTGTGCCTAGCTGGCTGGCTTTTCTGGCATGCCTTCAAATCTTGGACTTTATGTATTGTAATTTCATCTAATCCTGGGTCCGGGACGGAGTTTGCGTTTGCAAACTCCCAACTGCTATTTTCAGTGGAATGCCAGACTGAACCGCGTTTATGACTCGCGAACCGAATGTCAGTCAAGTTTGAGTTTGCCTGGCCTGTTCTACGTCTCCAGTCTGCAGGAAATGTGTTTCTGGGATTTGAGGTTTTATTTTATAAGGCAGAAGGCAAGTTAACCACGCCGGAGGATAATTTAAAGTCAATGGCTCCAGCTTCAGCATGTCTTTGCGTCTGACTCCGTGCGGCTGGGTCGGTTCACTTCCATTGTGCCGTGGCCATAACTAAGATATTATAAACCTCATTGTGCTCTGTGCTGTTTTTGCTTGGAGAAATTGTCTCGCTCCAGTTTTTTCGTGAAATATGTACTCGCAGCGTGCGCTGCTTGCTTGCAATATTTCAGGTTATGAGAGCATTGGTCGTATTTTGCCATTACCTTCAAGTTTAAGTGTCGATATCCGCGTCTCCAAATGCCGGAGAACTTTGGTTGGAACATTCTCAATGAAATTGTGACTGAGATCCAACACGGCGAGTCGCACCAACGGGCCAAATAAATCACCGGGTAAGCTTGTCAGCCAATTACCGCCGAGCCGGAGGAAAATCAATGATGTGAGGCTTTCAAACACTTCGCCCGGCAGTCGTGAAAGTTGATTATGGGAAAGGTCCAAATCCTGCAACCACGCAAGAAAATGCATATCATTTTACGCCTCTTTTGCTCCGTAATGAAATGGATTTGTGGCGGCTGGGCCAGAAGCCGAGTTGAGCTCGAGTAATTGCTTCTGGCCACAGAACTTTCCCTCTCATAAATACGAATTTCCCAAATTACATGAAAAAATCATGCGTCAAAGCCATCCGTACGTTGATGAAGCGAGGAATTTGAGGAATGCGTGTCCCAATAAATTCCGGACCCGTGCAAGCCGCGAAATACCGCGCGGGAGAGCCCCGAGAGCGACAAAATTAAATATCGACACGCAGCGCGCCACACCGCAATTTTTCACGAACCACAATCGAATCAACGAATCCAATTCGGAGGAATCAAAATACAATTTCGCAATTGATTCGGCGGAATAAATTGAAACGCGTACTCCCACAACTCGTTAGCAAAGCAAAGCAAGTGCGGGTGCGAGGAAGGCAAAACTCGCATTACCCGCATTAGGCACGGCGTTACTACGGGAGGTTAGTTTATTAATGCATTTTGCTTCGGTCGGAGGGAAAAGTAATTCCAGCGCGAAATCAACAATAAAGCCAAAGTAATGCAGGGTTTCTCCAAGTCAAGTCACGCTCCCACGGTTGATTGATACACAATTTGACTAAACCAGGAACTGGAAACGTAATACAACGAACGGCAGCAGCAAAGCATCTCATGAAAAATTGCAGCGAGAACTCGAAGCTCACGTTCCACAATGCAATCAAAGGTAAAAATGAAAAATGCGCTTTTTAAAAAACTTGGCAAATCCACAAAATAACTGCTGCTCTTTTCCACGCTGCAGTGCGCTGGAGAAGCGATTCGTGCAATGAATTGCACGTTGACTCTGCTTTGCCTTTGCCCTCTGCTGCCTCTGGTTTGGAGTCTGACTATTCATCTGGAAATTCTATTCTCCTACAAATGGGTGAAAGTATTATAACGACTTTCCACTGCACGCGTCGTCGTGTGCGCTGTACATCTTTATTATTGAATGCAGGAATTTCAAATTCAGTCTCGGGGCGGCGGGCGGTGCGGGTCATGCATTTATGCATTTAGAATCTGCCGTACTGTGTACTTTGTGGAATGCGAACCGTGATACCGTGAACGTGAAGCGAAGGTGAGTAAAAAAAAATACAAATATTCTCTCCTGGCATTGATTTTCCTTCTGTGCCACGCCACGCCGCTGCTTTTTCCCTGCCAAGGCACTGCCACAGCTTCGCCAAAAATCCCTTTCATCATTTCTCCTGGGAATTTTAAGTCAAAAAAGGCAAGCAAGACGCAAAAGCAAAGCCAGGCTCGAGATTAAGAGAAGAGCAGCCGCCGTGGCCGAAGCGAAACCAAAACTTTGTAAAAAATGTTAAGGAATTCCGCGGCTTTATTTTTACAAAATAAGTTTCTTGGTGCTGTTTTCTCTTTTTGAGTTTTCACCATTATACAATAATGCATGGCATGGGGTTTGGGAGCTGTTGCTGCGTTTTACTTCAGCATGGCATGGCATATGATTCCATTGTGCCAATTTTCAGTCATTTTGTGAGAAGAGTACATGTCACACGATCCCCCCTCAGCAGAGTGTTTACTAAAGTGATTGAATATTAAAAATGAAAATGGAGAAGTTTTACATTTTATACGAGATTTCATTGTGCTTCTGCGTATTACGCACATTTCCTCAGAAAATCTCCTTGCAAAATAGGCTTATTTTCTTTATACTTTCGACTGCAAGCTCGCACATGCTTTGAAGCCTTAAACTAAACCATATTTAATGAAATCCGCAAATTAGGTTAATGCAAGAAGGAAGAAACAGATAAAGGCAGGCTGAGGTTTCGTTTACTGTAGCTTGAAAGCATGCATGCAGTTTCGTTTCATTCATTAACTATAAAGAAAGTGCGAAGCATTTCAATTTAATTCCATCGCGGTGAGAGCAAATTAAAAGTTATGAAATGTTTTACTATCAACTAAAATCTGTGCTTTACCATGCTATTCAATTAGCAACTATTTTCATGTTGATAATGATAATTGATTAATTACCTGAAGGGCTGCAAGATGCCCATGGAATGGCGACAGGTTTTTGATTCGATTGTGTGACAAATTGAGTGACTTGAGTTGCGTCAGTCCGGCGAACGCCTCGTGTTTCAGGTTGTCCAGCAAGTTTTCGCTCAAATCGAGGAGGTTGAGGTTGGTCAGCGGCGCAAATGCACTCGAGGGCAGCATATTCAGCTGATTTCTTCTAATCACAAGCCTATGCAACTTTGGATAGATCTTAAATTCCTCTCCCGTCAGAAAAGAGACGTTCGTATCACTCAAGTAGAGGTCCATCACGTTGAACGGGGCTACGGCGTGATTCTCCGTGAAGAAGTTGAAGAGCGGGTTGCCGCTCATGTTGAGCACATGCGGGCTCTTGATTGAAAGCGAGGAGAAGGCGAACGGCACTTTCTGCAGGAGATTTCCACCGAAATTAATTTGTGTCAGCGACAAATTACTGAGAAAATGTTCCTGAAACCGCGTCAGATTATTTTCGCCAAAGTCGACGACTTCCAGACTCGGCATACACTCCGATAGACCAGCGCCCACCGTTTTGGCGAGTTCGTTCCGACTGAGGTCAAACTGCTTCAGGCGCGGCAGGAGCAGTCGGTGCGTGTCCAGCGCCGTGATATGATTCCCACTCAGTGTCAGCACTTCCAGATTCGTCACGTTCACGAGAGCACGGTACGGAATGTTTCTAAGCCTATTTTGACGCAAATGCAGTTCCCTCAGGTTGAAATTATTCGAATTCGAAATTTCTTTTCCCCCACTCGCACCCACGCCATTCGACTTCGGAGAATTGTGGAAAATTGTGTCAGGAATCCACGTGAGCGCGTTCTCACTCAAGCGTATCACAGCCAGATGAGGATTCTGTCGGAACACGTCGCTCGGCAGCGAGGAAATTTGACAACCTTCCGCAGTGAAGTAGTTGAGTGCGGGGAAGCCCGCCAAGGTGGCTTCGTCAAACTCTGTCAAATTGTTTCCGCAAACTTGCAGCACGCGAAGTTTTGGCAATTCGACGTGCTTCAGCGTGGAGGCTCCCAATTGATTCTTGCGGAGATCTAATTCTTGCAATCCAATTACGTGCTGCTGCTGCTTCGCTGAGCCTCCACTACTTGTGGTACTGCTCGCCTGAGAACCCCGGCTCGGATTTATTTTTGAGGGACGCACACGAAACTGCTGGAGCGTGTTGCAGCATATTTTCAAGATCTCCAGTCCGACTGCATGAAACTGTGCCGTGTAGTCGAGAGAAACGAGACGGTTGTAAGACAAATCAATGATGCGTAAACTTTGAAGATGTGTGAACGTTCCTTCTTCTACACTCATGATTTCATTATGGGATAAATTTATTTCTCCAATGTGCTCCAGCGTTCTGAAAAGATTTTTATGGAGTGTTCTTAATGCGTTGTAACTCAGGTCAATGTATTGAACCGCTTTTGTGTGGCCATTCAGAGCTTCCTCGTGAATCCACGAAATGTTATTTTTCTGGAGGTGAAGTCGAGCAAGATTGCGGAGACCGTAAAAGACTTTTGCTCCCAAGTGAGTGAGTTTATTATTGGCGAGGAAGAGAACTGAGAGT
>WIXG01000468.1:0-52637 GCA_009869945.1 Mesaphorura yosii | reverse complement strand
AAGAGTACGTGCCGGATCCGTTCTTGATAAGGGGCCGAAAGGCGGAGCTCCGAATGTACGTCGTCGTCACGAGCACAACGCCCCTTCGGGCTTACTTGTCAACCCCTGCAGCCGCTGTGGTCAAGAACGGGCTTCGGCCGTTCACAATGGACCCCGGCTCCCTCAGCAACAAGTGTGTGCACACGGTTTCGAGGCATGGCTGCGGAAATACAGGCACGCACACCAGAATGGAACGACTCAGCACGGAGGACCTGAGCAAGGTGCAATTCGGGGCCATCTATAACAGAATCGAGGGGATCATCGCGGGGCTCCTCCTGCTGATGCAGAATCAAGCTTGGACCATGACGAAACACGTTCTGCTTAATCGATACTCGGGTTACCATCCAATGACGTTTGACTTCTTCCTCGACAAGAGCAAGCAGGACGGGAATGTCACCGTCTACTTCAACGAAATTAACAGTTTCTGTGCAGTTCACTCCGAGGTCGAAGTGGGACACGTGCCCATCGCCGTGCTGAACCTTGTAGGCTACCATCTGCCGCCTTTGTCCAGTGAACAGTCGATGCTGCTTCAGAAATGTCAACCAGCACTGAATTCATCTGCCGCTGTTTTCGACAAGAGACTATACAAGCTGGAATTGAGCCAAGCCGAGCTCAAGAAGCAGGAACGTGTTTTGAGAGCTCTTCTGGCGGCTTACCGAAACTCAAACGTGAACTCCAGCAATCCGAATTTCGAATTCGAGAACGAGATGGACAAAATCATGAACGACATCATTCAACCCGACGAGTTGACTTCTGACGACGTCCGATACCTGATAACGCTTATCAACGAGGAAGTGAGGACCGAGTCGTATTTCTTGCAGCTGCTTCCCCTGCGGATCCGTACCGCGAGCTCCGACCCCTGGTTAACACGGCCGCAGGAATGGAAGGACGTGTACTCAAGGATGAAATACTACGCCAAAGTGCTCTTAGATGATTGGAAACCCACGACAAATGCACCGGCTTTGGGCACTGCACCAATCAATGCTCCTGCGACGTCGGCGCTTTACTACTACGCACTGTATGAGGCGTATACGCGAAAGCACGGGCAAGATTTGCGTCTACTGAAGGAGCTTGCGGAATCTGGCTTTCATTTGCAATAAGTCACTGTGTTCCAGTTAGTTAAATGCGAGGCGAATCTAACAATGTACCAATAAAACGTCGAATTCTTCGTGAAATTTGACGTGAATGTTCTTATTTACTATGCTCCATTCGCTCAACAGCGTCTATTGCCCGTTGACGCATTCGTTAGAGTGGAACCTTGAAACGAGGCAGCAGTGGAACGTGTTCTACATCGACTTTGTTTATAGTCTACAGTTTCGTGGCGTCATGCAGCCCGGATCTTCATTCTATATCCTTCTCTCCCAACCCAACGCGGTCGGGTGACCGTGACCACAGTCTGGCGAAGACCAGCCAAAGCCGGGCTAAATACTAGAATTTCTTATTTATATGCACAACTGTCAATGCCAAGTTATGCTATGGACATGGAGAAGCTAGAAGAAGCCAAGGGGGTCTGGGAAGATGGTCTGAGAAAACTAAGTTTCCATGGTGACAATTGCGTAAGACAACTGTATCTAATTTTGCAATTTGGCGAGCAATCCCTTGAGTTCATCGGGAACTTAGCTAATGTGAATGAATGTCTGCAAATCATGATGCAATCTTTGGCAAATTACTTAGCCAATCAGTTCAGTCGATCAGTTGAGGTTGAGGTCGTTGTTAACTTTAGATCTTTAATACTATTGGCTATTTGCCTGATACGTTACGGCCACTATTCAGTAGCCATAGACTTGGCAAAGTACTCCATGGACCAAGGTCCGCATGGCTTACGCATGGGCAATCCTTTTCAAGAAGTACTTTCGAAAATATCTGCAGCATGTGCTGTTATGTCAACGAAGCTACGGATACAGACGTTGAGCTTGGATCACTGCTCGATGAGCTTAGGCAGTTAAGAAAAGATTAGTCTTGAGGTTCGGATAAATAATTACAATATTCTAAATAAAAATAAATCCTATTCTATTTACGTACTAGTTTCCACTTATCGCCTTTCAGTTGATCTTTACACACGCACATCTCTCTCATCTCTTTATCCTTATCAGTTACGGATTTGATACGTGAACTTCTCTTTACCATACAAATTAATACGTGTGAACGAGAACGAGCCAAGCAGCTCAGGTTAATCAAATTCATTGCTGCCATGATGGATATGAACTTTTGCTTCAAATTTCGCCTCCAGTGGAACTCAGCTTTTTCAAGATGGCAGCCACTTTGGGCTTCCTTTCAATTCTGTTTTCATCTTCGTCTTCTTCGGATGCCAATTCGATTAGCTTTGGAATGAGTGGCTCTGACTCCTGGTCAGTATCTTCTCTTTGTAATTCTCCAACTGCGAGTGGGGGCTGAAATACCATCGGATTACGTTGGAAGGACAATGTCCAACTCATTTCTGAAAATGAAACCAAACTCGAGTAGGTTAAATTCAAAATTTATGGGGCGAGTTTTTGTTAACCTGAAATCTTCGTCAACATCTGCACTTGCACTGCAGATTATTGGTCAATGAAAATGCAATGAAGATTGTCGACAACTTGCAACCTTACTCAATTCAATCCGGGCTTCAAGACCGAAAAATTGTGTACAACCATCCTGCCAAACTGAGTAAACAAAGCAGAGCCAGAATCAAGCATAAACAAGATGGAATTTTGATGAGTTATGCTGAATCAAATACCATAAAAAATGTTTCAGCAGGCAACGTTTTTCCAGCTTTTATTCGAAAATTGCAACCAGTTGAGAAATTCGAGTTTATGGTACTCGAATAATATTGAGCAAGCACACTAAACATTCAATGTAGGCATGGGTTAGTGCATCATCTAATCCGTGCATGTCACCAGACGCCCTGGCGTGAGTTTTATAGCTTAAACTATTTGCAAATAATCCGAGAACTGACCTTGAATTGGAGCACTGCCGCAGCTGTTTCCGTCATTCAAGTGCTTTGTTAACTACACAGCGAAACCTGGAGGGTTTTCAGTATTAAAATTGCCAGCGAATTCCATAGTAGCCTCTTCATCATCATCAGGTCTCTTAACACATAATAGTCGATTCGATGCTACAATTTTTAAAAAGATAAAGAAAAAGGGTCATTTGGCGTTGCCCACAGCGATCTTGGATTCCGAATTTCTATATATCCTGATCAGGGTTCAATTTTTAGAAAGGATGTAGAATTTTCAGAGCATTTTATAAATAATTATTGAACTTAATTTAATAAACCAGATTAAGACGTTGATGTTGATAGTGGCGGAATGGTTGCACCTGGACTTACTAAACGGCTGGGTGCTTCTCTGGCGCTGGTCATGCGTCCTCAACAACCCAGGTCAACACTTTTCACACTGCAATTGCAAGCAGCTGCAAAAATTACGCTTGAACTTGTCGCAGGTCTCGCAAGGTTGAATCTGGGCAGGTGCATCTGATCCTGATAAGCATTCACTTGTCAAGTATAGCACATTTTTTTCTGAATTTGGTAATCGCATACATGTAATGGAATATGGCATGGAAGCCACTTAGCAAGGCAGAATCTGCTTGATGTCTGACCAATATTGTAATTAATGAGCATCAGTAACAAACGAGCAGTTCAACAATTTGAGTTGAGCAGCCGGTCACCTTTCCATAGCTTAGCAAATTCTAAATAAGTATCTTTACCTCACAATTTCTGGAAGTTCTCTGTCAAAATGAGGCCTGCTTCCTTCTTTTTGTCTCTATTAGCACTGTTTGCCTGCTTTCATTGCATTTTTGCACAAGACCTCCCCACAACTTACGAATACTTCACGGAAGGAGGAATCCAGTCTGGCCTGACTGCGGACGCCCCTTATTTCTTCAAGTAAGTTCTGGAATTACACATGGTCATGAGCGGCAGGCCACATTTTCCTAATTTGCTCCCTGGGGGTTTCAGATTGAACGGAAAGGACCTCCGTATCATATCCGGAGCGATTCACTACTTTCGAGTGCACCCTGACCACTGGCGCGACAGACTCCGTAAATTGAGGGCGACTGGAGCAAACTCGGTTGAGACATACGTGGCTTGGAATCTGCATGAGCCCGAAAGGGACGTGTTTGACTTTGGCGATGGCGGCCGCGACTTTTCGACATTCCTCAATGTAAGACGCTTTATAGAAATTGCCCAAGAAGAAGATCTGCTCGTCATCTTCCGCCCGGGCCCATACATTTGTGCGGAGTGGGAATACGGTGGATTTCCAAGCTGGCTTCAGCGTGACCCTGGCATGCAATTCCGGACTGGTTACCAACCATTCCTGGACCGGGTGAAAATCTACTTCGATAATCTTCTGCCGCAAGTGGCGGATTTGCAGTTTACACGAGGCGGGTCGATTATCGCCATTCAGGTACATCAGACAAACCCTTGCCCCCAAATCAATCGGTCAAGCAGTCAAACGTTTGAATCTATCTGCAGCTGGAAAACGAGTACGGACATTTTGCGAATACTTCCACGGAGTACATGGAATCCATCAAGGCCGCGTATGACAGCAATGGGTTCGGAGAATCACTGCCATTCACATCTGACAACATCCGAGACGCCGGATTCCGTGGGACGCTCGAGGGTGCACTGGTCACTGCAAATTTGCAATCGGATCCTTCCGTGCACCTGGACAGATTGCTGGAGTATCAACCCCATCGTCCAGTGATGATCGCCGAGTACTGGGCTGGCTGGTTTACTCCGTGGTTCCATGAGCACGCGACGACGGATCCAGACGGTTAGTCAAAATCAAAGAATATGTGTAAAATGTGTTCGTCACTAAAAAAATAAAACTTTTGATAGATTTTGCTGATGTTCTCGAGATACTCTTCTCACAATACAACGCATCTGTCAATTTCTACATGTTTCATGGCGGCACAAATTTTGGTGAGTTAAAATTTAAACTTCAAGTGGTCTGGTTCGTTAATTGTCATACATTTCTTGTGTCTACTCAGGGTTTATGGCCGGGGCTGGCCCCCATCATGAGTATCCGTATTACTGGTCGTACGTCACGAGCTATGGTAAGTTTCCCCGGCCAAGATTGTTAAGAACAATTGATTGCCAACTCCCAAAATGGTGCAGATTACGATGCACCGTTGACCGAGGCGGGGGACTACACCTGGAAGTATATGCTCGCCATGTCACTCATTGAGCGGTATCAGGTGCCTGTTCTGCGTCGTCCTGTTCTATCCCCTCAGGTGGCCAAAGTCGCCTACGCGCCGGTGCCCCTTCAGAATTACCTCACGTATCAAGACATCTTGGCCAGGGTGCCTGCATCGGCTCGTTTCTCCCTGGAATCTACCGAGCCCATGGAACTACTGGACATGAACAATGGCAATGGACAAAGTTACGGGTACATTGTGTACAGGAAAGTGTTTAGCAATTTGACAGAGGAGGCAAAACTCAAGGTAAGATTCCATTCAAGAGGACTGGCAACTTGACCTTCAATGACCTTTTGTGTCACAGGTTGGTCCAGTGAATGACTTTGGAATCCTGATGATTGATGGCCGAATTGAACCGCTACCAAGCACTCACAATTCGGACTATTGGATGAATGAGTGAGCATCATGTCCAAATGACCCCGACTGAACTCGAACATTCCTTCATTTTGTACTGGCTCTCCTCATTTTCAGGGCACTGGAGTTTCACATATCGCTCGACAGCACTCAGAGTTACATGATCGACGTTCTGGTCGAATGTCTGGGCCGATTTAATGGGTGGTCGGACTACAACCAGAAGAAGGGGATCGGGTACGGGGACATTTCACTCGACGGAGTTCCAGTCGCGGGTTTCCAAGTGATTGCCCTGGAGTTCAAGTCTGAATGGGTTCAGAGGTTGTCCAACTGGCGACATGTGGAGGGCGCGGGCGCCATCACCGGCCCGGCCATGTTCCAGTCTACCTTTGAGATCTCCGGAAGCCCCACAGACACATTCTTGGACATGAGGACGTGGCACAAGGGAATTGTCTTTGTCAATGGCTTCAATCTGGGGCGGTATTTCAAAGCGGGTCCCCAACAGACACTTTACGTTCCAGGGCCGGTCCTCCGAACCGGCACAAATACCGTAAGTTCGGTTTGATCCCCCGAATTATGACAATATGTTCATTGGCGAATATTTTCAATTTCCAGATCACCATATTTGAGCAATTGGAACCGGGAACCAGGATTCAATTTTCTGGCCTGCCGATTTGGGGACACAATTGAAATCCACAAAAATAGAGATTTTTAGAAAAATATAAGGAGCTTTATTTTCTTAGAAAATTCTATCTTACTGTAACTGTCACTGATGTCCAGTTTAATTTAATTAAAATTACAAAACTCTAATCACTTTAATTACAAGGCAAGAATTACTATCCAGGCAAGGAGGAAGCAAACAACACACAAGTGTACAAGTACAACAAGTAATTCAAAGTGCATAAAGGAGGACGTGGACGATTCTGTGCACACGGGTCGTGGGTCGCAGGTGTGTCCTCTAACGTGGGATAAAGTGAAAAACTGTGCACTCGAAAGAAGGATTTAATGGAGGCATCGTAGTCCAATTCCAACTCGTCCAACTGGTGCGCAAGAGTAAACCAAATCAATTCTGTGGTCATAAACGTGAATTTGTGCGAATTATTTGATAATGGAACTAAAGTCGTCTGGCATTAATGGATTGGTCGAATTTCACGGAATTGGGGGCGAGAATCTACCAAAAAATTGTCAGATAAGATCCCCATTTGGGAAAATAATGACATGTCCCCCCAACCTAAATATAAAAATACTTAGAATAATTTTAAATTGCGCGAATTATTTTCTGAGTCCACCATTCTGGTTCACGCACACGTGAATGATTTATGGCCGCGTAGAGCTTCAAATTCGGGAGAATTGTTTGCACAGTTGCCGATTGTCGTTGAAAGTGGTGAATTCCACAAACTCCAGTGTCAAGTTCAATTCCAGGTAGTCTGATCGTGATGATATAAATACATGAGCCTAAGTAGTATACAAACAACAGTCACGATCCGTGGTTTTTGAATTTTATTTGTCTGAATTCTGAATCTAAAATAATAATGACAGAGTTCTTGCCCCTTCTGGCATTTCTTGTAGTCGCCCTTTCTCCGGCTCAGAGCCTTGGCCCGTCTGGCGACAGAATTCACGTCCACATCGAGCCTTCTTCATCCACCCCAGGCGGATACCGAGTGGCCTTAACTGCCCCCGATGCCAGCCTCAAGCATGACCTCCACCTGACATCAGCTGCCCGCACAGGAGCGACCGCTCTACTCAGCGAGAGCTTCCAAGTGTGTTCAGCAATTTTTAATTTGATTTCTGGAAAGGTGTGAAAGAAATATGTATTTTTTTATTCAGATCCTCACGGTTAAAGGAGTGGACTCCGTCACCGGCGAGGAGCAATACGATCGGTGGACACCTTCGAAACAAGAAGTGGAGCACGCCCAAAATCTGTACACCGACGTCGAATCCAAGGCCGTCTTCCACGTGCGTCCTGACTCAGTCTCCGGCCAGTTCCGTGTGACCGGGCTTGTCGATGGAGTTGCGATTACTCACAATGGCATCGAGCACATCGCTGTGGATCACTCACGAGCATCAGAAACTCACGCTTCTCATGCTACGCATCACAATCGGCCTGATTTCATTGATCTCGACCGGAACCTGACCGGAGACGGGACGGATTCCATCTCGCCTTTCGCCACTGGAGTCGAGGCGGTAGTTGAACTCGTAATTGTGTGCGACAAAGAGTTTGGCGACAAATTCGGCCATGATCGTCAACGAGTCCTTGATTACTTGACGGTGTACATGTATGACCTCAACCTGCGCTACAAGACCCTACCGAGTAACTCAATCTCCTTTCGCGTCAACGGAGTCGTGATGATCTCTGACTTTAGCGGGCAACCCTTTATCGAGGAGGCACGTGCATCAGATGGACGTGCTGAATTCGGGCGGATCTTGGACAGGTATTCGACCTGGGTGTACACCCAAATTGGCTCATGGCCAGCATTCGATCTGGCTCCACTGATCACTAACACTGCACTCGAGTGGGGCGGAGGGTTGGCGTACATGAATGCTGCTTGCTGGGTGGACACGAACGGTGGTCGCGCGCTTGGGACGGCAGTCTGGAACGACGGAGGCGACTGGGGCAGTCTGACGGTCGGCGCCCATGAATTGGGGCACAATCTCGGCGCACCACATGACGACGATTCAAATTACCCAGGCGGTTGCAGTGACCGGGGTTACATAATGAGCGGAGGCACCGATACACTCCGGTGGTACTTTTCCTCATGCTCAGATCGTACCATCAACAATTTTGTACGATCGTCCGGAGCATCTTGCCTCCAGCGGCTGGATGGGAGTGCAATTATCGATCCTGGCTACGCATCTCCAAGTGCACCGACAATGGACGCGCAGTGTAAGCTTCATCTTGGACCTACTGCTTTCATTGAAGAGAAAGACACAGCTGTCTGCACAAGTATGCGTTGTGTGGTCCCGATGGCGGACGGTGGTGGCTGGTGGATCTATCAAATCGCTCCAGTCGACAACACCATTTGCGCGGGAGGAGGAAGATGTTTCAGGGGCAACTGCCGCCCAGTGGGCTACCTCTTCAAGAACGTAGGAGCTAACCTCTGCATGCGTGTCTCTGACCCACGTGAGTACATGACACCCCTCCAGATGTTTGACTGTCCCTCGAACTCGGCTGCTGCCACCGCCCTGGACCGCATCGTTGTCCGTGATACGAACCCAAGTCAAGGCACGACGCTGGAGACACCGTACTCTTACAATGGGGCCACGGAGTCAGGTGATGCGTGCGCGTGGACTGGCGGGTCAAACGGGGATTGGATATGGACTGACCGATGTGGTGACCACACAAATGGCTGGCATGGCTGGGAGTTGAGGGATGCCGGCCTGGGGAACGGACAGTTTCTGCTGGTGCACAAGATCACTGGGAGATGCGCGAAGCCAGCGTCACATACGGCTGGGGATGGAATCGCGACCTACAACGGATGTGATGCAAATAATGCTGACATGCGCTGGGAACGGTGGATGTAATACATTTAAGCACTTATTAACCTGTGCAAATTGGTGCAAGTGTCAAGGTTAAATAAACCCTTCAGGGCACAATTGTAATATGTTTTCGACCAAAGCGAATTTGGTTCGCAAGTCGCATCATTTCTTCATTTCTTAAATACTACTGATTTCGAGAGTCAAATGGAAATCAGTAAGAATACTAAATGCATGGATTCATAGATTTGATGGTACACGTTTTGATGTCAAATTCTTGGGAAAGTAGGAGAAGAATTGAAGAAGGCTGCTTGGTTCTTGAGAGAATTGAACAAAGTCCAGCGGGATAGAAAGGTTTCATTCATGTTTCGACGTATGCAAAAAAAAAACAGTGTTTTGCACTCAGCTGCTTTTGTTTGATCAGCATCCTTCTCAGGTGATCACATCGAGAAATGAACAGTGATTGGGTTGAGGCGAAGCGAGTGCAATATGGGCAAAATCTGATGAGGGCTCAAAGTTCAAGCTACTCGGGAATCGGGAATATGAGGAACGAAAGCAAGTTAACCATTTAGGTCCAAATGCTATTTGCGATTTGCACACGGGACACAGCTTCTTTACACTTTTGCTTCATCAAAACACGGGCGTCTCTCCTTTTAGCTGCACATGACGTATTTCAGAGAGCCCGTTCAGAAAAACGTCGTGAATGGATGCTATCGCTGTCGTGTGGTGTGCAAAATATTTTTCGCAATGAAGATACGACTGACACGACACCACTGCAGACGACATGTGCCTCCTTCTCAGTAACGTCACGTCAAGTTACGTACTGTAAACCCAACTGATCAAACATACTCTTATTTCAGTGAAAATTGTAATTCGTAATCTGCGCACGACACGAACCGAAGTTACGAGTTTTCCCATCTTCCAGCAAACCAGCGCGGGGTTTTGTGATTGTAACGAGCTCTGGCCGGTGTTCAGTGTTTGGGTATAAATTCATCGTCCGGGAAACTCATCGGCACAGATCAGCTTCCGAAGCAATCACAACAGCAACTGTTGAAAACTGAAGACACTCTTCTCTCTCGCTTGTCCAGATTCTTCCATCGTACTCCAAGACAATCCAGCATCATCACTCATCCGTCAATCATGAACCCTTCAATAATTCTCGTCTTCACGCTTTTCGCCGTGTCGGGCCTGGTAAGCAATGATTCGTCGAGGATCGACGAATTTGAAGCATTGCCATTATTTATGATTTGGTATGCTCAATTTCAGGAGGCTCAGCGTCCACCGCCATTCGGCGGGCCGCCAGGCGGTCCTGGCCCTCGTCCTCCACTCGGCGGTCCGGGAGGTCCCCGTCCTCCGTTCGGAGGCCCTCCTCCTTTCGGGGGCCCAATGGGTGGTCCGCCCCGTCCTCCACCGCTGCCAGTCCCCTCCAACCCAAGCTGCCCCGTCACCACGCCCGAACAAAACAAGCGCCTCGTCATCGATTTCTACCAGACTGTCTTCAACCGCCAAGAATTCTCGCAGATCGACCGTTTCATGGCAGAGAACTTGATTGAGCACAACCCCAACGAGCGTGACGGTCGCGAGGAGTTCAAGAACAACATCCCCGTCCTCCTCTCCCAAACGCCCAAAGGCTCGCTCGTCATCGCCCAGTCGGCCGCAGACGGCAACCTCGTCTGGCTCCACTCCAAACTGCCAGTCTTCGGCAAAGACTTTGTGCTCGCCGACATTTTCCGGGTCGAATGCGGCAAAATTGTCGAGCACTGGGACGTGCAGCAGGAAATGGTCCCGAGCACCGTCAACCCACACCCGTACTTTTAAAATTGGACCCGCGCTGCTTTGTCTGCCTTATCAAGGAAATTGACTGTGCCCGTGTTGTAAAATATATTTAATTGGCTATGAAAAATATTAAACATTTCAACTCAGAATAATTTCATCTCTGCTCGAAGTCAAGTTCGCAATCGAATTGTTGTTGTGCGCCTCGCGATTTTCTTTGGCCGTCTTGTCCTTTACTCGCTGGAGTCGCTCGGAGTTCTCCTTGAACGCTTCTGGACGGAGGAGCTTCTCCATGCTCGACACCAGCAACGTAAACACGACGGCGACAACAATCTCCAGGGCGAAGGTGAGCAGGCACTCCCAATTGTAGCCGTTTGGGAACTGAAACCACTTCAGCCCTTCTACGAATGTGTCCGTCCTCCACCAACCGACGCAGGGCACCGCCAGCAGAGCAGCAAGGATGCCGGCAAGGATTCCACTCGACGTGACGCGAGAAGAGAAGCCAAGCAGGATGGCGGGCCCGATGGCCGTCGAGACGACGTTTCCAGCGACGAGGAGCTGCAGAATGGACGGAGGGTTGAACGATGCGTAGATAACAGCGGGGATGTTGAGCACCACGCAGAGGAGTCGGGCCCAGTTGAGCGAATGGCCGTGCCTGATAAGATTCGATGCGATCATGGCTGCCATGCCTGTCTGCAGCGAGTCGACGGTCGAAGCCACAAGCCCCGTGCCCATCACGAGCACGACGCCCAGCCAGACTGGAGGCAGCTTGGCGAGCAGGAGAAAGAGCGAATTGAACTCTTCCCCGTCCTCCATTTCGATGTAGCCTGAAAGGGCAGCCGCCTTGGCGAAATTGCCCACCACGCCAAAGACGATCATCACTGCGAGCACGAGTGCCATTCCCAGCACGAAGCCGACGGTCATGTGCTTTTGGTTCTTGGACGCGAAAACACGCTGCCACGTCGCTTGGTTGAGGAGCTCGACGAAGAGCGCGCCGAGAGCGAGTGAGAGGCCGGTCACAATTCCTTCACTGTCCCAATGAAAAGCTTTCGACCAGTCGTCTGAGGAGACTTCCGGCGCGACGAGGGTAAAGGTCGCCGTGTAGCACGTCACAACCAGTAAAATGGTCATCAGTCCTTGAATTCTAAAGCGGGAGCAATAAATCAATGAATAAATTACTGAAAAAAGATAGCCAAGCAAAGCAATTTTTCTTACTTATCAGTCAGTAAAGAAGCCTGAAGCCCGCCAAGCGCCGAGTAGAGCATTGTTATAATTGCGATCGAGAACGTGGCGACAGCCGCTGAAGTGTCGGCCGACAGGGATTCGAGACAGAGTCCAATCGTGGAAAGTTCAGCGACCAGGAAGACCCACATCGTCAGCACGGAGCCGGCGGCCACAGTGAATTGAACGGGGCGCCCGTAGCGCTCTTCGAGGAACTCCAGCGCCGTGAATCCACGCCGGCCCATCAACTCTCGCATTGTGGGCCCAGCCCAGAGAAAGAGGGACCAGGGCATGGCCATGGCGACGGCGTAGCCTATCAGCGCCCAGCAGCCAGCGAGAGCGGCTGTCTCGGCCGGGGCTGTCAGGCACCATGAGCCCATGGCACCAGCGAAGAGCGAGAGCCCGATGCTGTACCACGGCTGAGAGCCGCGGGCGGAGATGAAATCTTCGTCAATCTTCCATAACTGGAAATAAATTCAGTCATTACAAACAATCCTTAATAAAGTCGTTACAGATGCGTTTAGTCAGTTTAGCTTGTTTACCTGCTGGCGCCTTCGCCAAGAGAGCACCGCCACGGCCAGCACGAAAATCAGGAGCGTGCCGGCCAAAATGAGGACGGCGGCGGGTGTAGAGAGCATGGCTCTAGTCAATTAATGCATTGGAATCAATCAATCTCCAGTCTTCAGGTCAGGAATTCAGAGCAGGAAGAACCATAAAACGAACCGAGTGAGTCTATTGAGCAATCAGCAACCACAACAATTAACTTATCAGTTCACACAACACTTAATTATCACGTGCGTCGTAGATACGCACGATTTAGTTAATAAGCACTAAATATGTTAATGCAATTCAACAAGAGTCAAAACTTCCAGACGCAATTTGTGCTACTCGAATATCGTGATTTCGTGGGGAATGTAAATCGGATCGCAATACACGAATTTCACGAACGCGAAAACAAGAAATCAGCTGAGTCGGTCGATTTTTTGCTAGCTTTTCCGGCGTGCGTGTGCTTGCGTGCATCGTGTTAAAGCAAAGTTTAACAAAGTCCACGAGGCCAAAACGTGAGCTTTCGCATAATGCTTGCATTGTTCTTTCCATCGCACTTTGTATTCGTATAGATACGGGGACGAAATGAAGTGAGAATGCGAGAATCAGTAAATTAGCAACTAATAAGTAGTGATTCATCATTGTAATCAGAATGCACAAGTGGCGAGGCAGTAGGTAGTGATAAGCAAAATTTACCAATTTATTCAAGTATGCAAGCCGAATTTCCAAGAATTCTCAGCCGCGGCCGCGGTCACTCGAATCTAATCGTCAAAATCAGAGCTTCTAGCCTGAAATACGCTTAAATGTGAAATGGCTTGGTGTAAATTGTTGATTAATTGCGCAATTAGTTAATTAATTGCCTTCCTGATTTAATTAGACTTCTACTTTGAAGTGCCGCCTTGCGCACATAAGGCCGGCAACTAAAATCAGCGCCGAAGGGAAAACGTCAAGGACAGCGCCAACGCCGCCGCCATTCCCATCGCCGTGCCGCCTTGCAGCGCAGCGGGGGCGGCTCCGTTCGAGCACCCAGCGTACACCGACCGTTCGCCAATACAAGCGGCGTACCCAATCACGTGAGGAATGTAGCTCTGCATCTGAACGCCAGTCAGGAGGTGGGCGAAGGGTCCCTTGCTAAAAATGAGGACATCGTCTCCGCCGTGCGTTTCGGAGTTAATCGGCGCCGTGGCCATGTACAGGTAGGCTTCGTTTCCGAAAGGGTCACCCGAAATGTTGTACCTCATGTTATTGTCCTCATTCTTCTTGTAGCCCGGCCCATTTGCGTAGCTGATCGTCGAGTACGGAAGTTTGTCGTCGGCGATCTGCTCGTCTTCGTCGTAGCTAAGAATGTTCGTCCCCCGCTTCGGGTAGCCGGAAATGGTCATCGTGTGCGAGTGGTCGGACGTGACGAGGATAAGCGTGTCTTCGTCGTTCGTTAGCTCGTCGGCAATTTTGATGGCCTTGTCAAACTCGATCGTTTCGACGAGTGCCCGCTTTCCCATCGTGTCGTGATGGGCGTGGTCGATGCGGCCGCCCTCCACGAAGAGGAAGAAGCCGTTGGGGTTTTTGCTCAGCACTTTGATCGCCGCCTGCGTCATCTCCTGCAGCGACGGGTCGCGCTTGTCGGTGTGCTCGTCTGCGTAACTGACGTGGTCATACTCGAAAAGGCCGAGGAGGCGGTCGACGCCGCCCGCGTCGTTGTCGGCTGCCAGAAGGTGCTCCCTCAAATACAAGTATCGAGCCCGGCCGGCAGTGGGCGTGTCCGCGTCCGCTTCGTTTGCAGCAATCCACTCGGCAATCAAATCCTTTCCGTCCAGCCGCCGACCGAATTGGGTAGCATTCTCGACATCCGGCTTCGTGTTGGGAGTGAATTCACGCCGCCCTCCGCCGAGAATCACGTCGATGCTCCGTCCGGGCTCCCGCAGGATGAGTTGCTCGGCAATATCGTCGCAGGCGGTCGCGTTCTGCTCGTGCGCCACCATGACGGAGTCGTTCTCCCAGTCGCGGTGGCCGATGTGGGCGTACGTGCCCCCCGGGGAGGCGTGCGTGACACGCGTCGTTGTGACGATACCCGTCGCCTTCCCCGCCGCCTGCGCCCAAGCGAGCACGGAGCTGACTTGGTTCGCTGGGTCCATGTGCAGCAAGCAGTTGTCGCCCTTCTTCACGGTCGGCGTGACGCCCATCGTTCCGTCATTCGCTTTCGTGCCGCAGAGGTAGGCCGTCGCCGAGCACGCCGAGTCTGCCACCTGCGAGTCCGTGCAGAACGTCCGGCTCACGCCAATGTGGGGGAAAGTGTCCATGTGAAGCTGTGCTTCTTCACCGCCGAGCTCCGAGTTTTCCTGCTGGCCTTTGAGAATTCGCGCCGCCGTGACGGTCGCGACGCTCATCCCGTCACCAAGGAAAAATACGACATTCTTGGCGACGCGTTCGATTTGGCGCGCTCCGACCTCCAGTTTGCGTTTTAGGGCGTCCTGTGCGTCCGCAAACCAAAAGTCCTTGTCTATGAGTATGGTAATGCCAAGGATAAGAATAAATCAAGGATTCCGCATAGCCCAAGCCTCCCGCCGTACCTTCAAATGGTGTAATTAGGCCTGTTTTAGGACTCCGCACACCGTTGGCCTTTGGGCCAACCCGACCAGGATGCATTTCATCGCCTTGGACACCTTCTCCCAAAGAAAGAGCAAGGACAACAGCAATGTACGCACAGAGGCAAATTAGCCGTTTGAACCTGTACATTTTTACTGTGAGCCTTCACCTCGAAATTGAGCTTGAACTTGACCAGGTGACGGACAGATCGTAATTACGCAAGCGTACTTAAGTTTCATTGCATTAAGTAGGCTAAGTACAAGTGGCTAACACTAAGAGCTCAGCCCATTGCTGGTTTGACATTTTTACTGGCGAATAGAACTGGAGCATCACCGCCTGGCTTCTGGCTACTTGACTTTGACGTGTGATTGACATGACATGTTTTGTAATCGAACTCGAATTCGCGATTGTGCATTGTGCTGGCTCCAGACGACGATGACCCGATTGCAAAAACAAGTGATAAGGAAACATGTTAATGAAGGCACGCATGCGTTCTCGATCGCAAGAACTAACGTACAAACGTGGGATTGGAATTCGTGTTGGGGGACGTGAGGAGTCGCAGGACAGGAAAGTAAATCACGTATTGACTCATTTAATTAGTCTTCACAGGCTTACTGCATTGTCTGAACCGATTTCGTAACGAAACTGTAAACGTAACGGAGCCATTGTTAAGTTAAGTGCAGTAGACAGCTGAATGACGCAATTTTGCCGGGCCCACTTGAGGCGCCACAGCCGTAAGCAGTTCTGAACTTTATTCCCTTCACCTCATGTATGACACGCGGTCCAGGACTAGCAGTTGGAAAATAGAACCCGCCGCCAGCACTCCAGCCATGGCTGAACCCACCCCCGGGCCACCTCGATCGTCACCGAAGAGGCCCCGTTCACTGATACCAATGACCCAATCATGTGCAGATTGTGCTTTCGATTCAAGCATGTACAGCTCCATTGTTGTTGCATGGAAATGCGGAGCCGAGACGTTCATAGAAAAATCCTGCACTAATTCGCCTTGTCAAGTAAATTTAGTAAATTGAGTAATTCGTCATGAATTAGTTGTTCGAATCCGAGAAAGGTGAAATAAAAGTCCAGTAATTGATTAATCTGCAAATATCGTCATTTTCGTCAGTTATTGTCAATTCGTCATTCACAATTCGGGTTCGTTAGTCCGGCCCGAGTCTTTTAAGAGTCCATAATTGTTATCTTTGTCCGTGCCCCGTCCAGCCTGCATATACCAATTCCTTATCCTCTCGGAAGATCCTGACTTCAAAGACAACAGGTATACTTGTGAGGTCAGGATACCGAGTCGCAATGACACGACTGGAGACACTCGAGGTCTATTGCAGTCCCTGCAGGGGCACCACCTTGTTTGTGAGGGAATCCCTGCGCTCAGTTGTCGACCTGCCCAGTCTGAAGACTCTAATCAACTAATCATGTATCGCCACGCCGGACCCGAACTTCAGGAATATATAGAGGTTGCTGGCTGTTCTTTTGATGTGGCCGCCTGGTGGTCCGGACCGGCAGGAATGGGAGATTGGGTCAACAAACGCCATGAGAGATTGGAGACGTTTCAGCTTCCCTGCGGACTCACGAGCCGGGAGCACCTCAAACAAATTGACTCCGTCTTCCCGCGATCTACGGCTTCAGAATATCTGCAGAAACGGTTTTACCAAAAACCTCAAAGCTGTCAATTTTGAAAAATTCAACGGATTTGAGTGAAATTAAACTGTCTTTTTTTTCAAAACAAGCCTCCGAGCCCGCCCAGTCAAGTCCTAAGTTCCAATTCCACCGAGTAACTTCACTCATCGTTTTATAATAATTGATAAGTTACTTGTTGTATAGCTTTCCAGAAGTCGTTCCCAGTTTCACGCTTCATTTCCGACCGAATATGAGTCGCAATTTACAAGCAGTCCACCAAAAGCTTGTAGTGGACTTCCTTTGAAAATTCTATTTTACTTGTTCAAGCTGACGTCCACGTCACGTAACTCGACTAGTTCTTCAAATTTTGACTCATTTCATGGCAAACTGTTCTCTCAGCTTGTTTGTACTTGAGTTTGTAACACTGCTTCGTTCTTTTCTCATTGTTTCTGTCAAATTCCATCACCAATATAGTTATGGTGTCCGAAGAGTCAATGAAATTGCTCTGGCTCACTAATTTTGGGTATCACCTCGGCCTCGTGCCCTACCACTACAATCTGGACGTGGACCGACGCCTTCGTCATCTTGCAAGTACAGATCCTCAAAGGCTGGACAACGAGAAAAAAAGAGACGTATTAGAATTTGGATCGACCAGCCACCAGTTGGCCTGTCTCATTATGAATGTGCTCATGATTTCCCTGGAGGCAACTTTCCTTTATGTTGGGGGATTTTACGATCAGTTCGTTGGGGTTGAGTTTCAAATGTACGAGAGTATACAATTTTACATGATCTGCTCAGGAATTGGGTTCGCTCTCCCATTCCAAGTACTCATCGCGGTCTGTCCGTCCACGATTGCGACCTTTCAAAATACTTTCTTCTTACTGTCTCACAAACAACATGCGAGGACTTTAAAATCCCAGGACAAGAATGGAAGCGGAATTGATTTCTACCTGAGAATGATGACTAGACTGGCAGTCGGCAGCTTGGTCCTTAACGTCCCAGGCTGGATTATTCTAATTCACTTCGAGGTGCATACTTTTCGCTTTCTTCATCCTGATGGGCTGGCCATGACATCTCTTTTGGGTTGTGTACTTTCCTTCATGATTTTCGCATTGTGGGTGGCCGTAGTTCATGCTATTTCCTTCTCCCTGCTTTACTGCAGTTCTCAGTATCGAATGTTGACTCGAATGAGTTGGAAATCAGACAGCAACTTTGTGACAACGCATGAATTGAGACAACCACTGATCACATCGTACAATGCCTACAGAATCCTACACACACTGACCATGGACTTTGCTGAAGTTCCGATCCTACTCACTCTAATATTTTCGGTGGTGATCCTCACTTCAACCCTATTTGCAATTATTGGGTACGGAAGACAACTCCAACCGTTATTACTCTTTGGCACCGTGCTCATCACCTGCCTCACGTGCATCAACTCTGCGGTCCTCATTAGACTCACGGCTGAACTCACAGACGCCTCAGGAGGGTTTGGAGCCTCGTACCTCAGGAATGAACTGAGTCTAGGGAAGTACGAGCGGTTGAGGTTTCCGACTTGTCGGCGAATAGAGTTCACAGCAGCGAAACTATTTCCCATTACAAAGGAGACGTACATCACTCTCATGAGTAACGTACTTGATAATGTAATAAATCTTCTTGTTACGTTTAAACTATAACAACTAGGACATTTGTCTTTTGGACTTAAATTTTTCTCTTATTATTGTATCTTAAATTGTTAATTTAATTAAAATGCTATCCAGTTTGAGACAAAACGTATATACTACCACAAAACAAGCATTTTTGTGACCTCAGCATGTAATTAAACTTTAACAACATGAGGTAGAAGTCCAAGCAAAAATTTGCAGAAGAGCTAAGTGCAATCGAACCACGAGTGCACGTTTAGCTTTGAAGACTAGTCAAGGCCCGGCGACTGGACGAAAGTGTTTTACTTAAAGTTGTTTTGAGAAAAGAGTTAGAAAAGAATTTTCACCACGTGATTCTGTATTGAAGTGGGCTTGCTCCATTGTTGACGGCATGAGGTAGATTGGTGGTGTACGTTTAATGAGTTCACAATAAATACGGCTATATTTTAGGTTTCAGAAACGCCAAAACGTCGTTTCGTTTAGGCCTACTTTTATCAACTCGTGAGAAACTATGGTTCGTTCAAGATTCAACCAACTAAATGTAGATGAACCGAGAAACGGATGTGGGATGTCAAGTTGGAGCACCGGGTTGAGGATGAGGACAATCGGGCTGGCCGGCCAGATGCTTTGGAAGTTTTCCTTCTCTTCGTACCATGCCTTCTTCTCACATTTCTCTAGCAAATACATACTTGCAATCGTTTCAAGCATCTTTAATGAGGTGTGAGTGTTGGTTTAATAAAGCATGAGTACAGTAATTATTTAAGAATTCCCCAAACTCGCTATCTCTGCATTCTCAAAGTACTCTTCAATCCGACGCAGCCACGCCACATTCAATGCGATCGTCTCCAGTGCCTGCTCCACAGCTCGCTCGGTCCCTCCGAGTGGATGCTGTCTGAAGAATTCCTTCACGTCCTCCGCCTGCTCCGCCGTCGTGAAATACTTGCAAAGGTCCTTGACCAACTGTGAGCCGACGTAGAGCTGTCCAGTGTATCGTGCATGGAAAAGTTCCATGTGGCCCTTGAAAAACTCCCACGTGGTCTGGCGACCGACGCCTCCCGCAGACGCGAGCGCCGCCACGAGCCCCGCCGTGTCCTGGCTCCGGACGTCGTCGGAGATGGCAAATTCCAGGGCCCGTCGAATCAGGCTCGGGTCGCGAAGCGCCTCCATCGCGGCCCCGATCCTCTGCTTTTCCTCCATCGTGTCGCTGTCGCGGTAGAGTTGCAGCATTACGTCGAATGTTTCAGGGTCACTGTCGCCGCCGCACGAGCTGAAGACTGCCCGGTAAACGACGGCGCGGAGATCAGCGGCGAGTTGAGCTCCTCCGCTCACGTGCAGTTTGAAGCGGCGGAGCGCTTCGGCGACCACGCCTGCGTCGTGGAAGTGCACCATTCGCTGGAGAACGACTCGACGAAGAAGAGCCTCCAAGTGGCTCGGCAGCCCGAGCTCGACTTCAAGCCGAAGCCCGCCGGCAGACTCCCAGCCAACGTGACCCGCAATTGTTCGAAAAAGCTCCAGGCCGAAGGCGACGAATTTGTTGTAATAAGCCTTATGCACGGAGTGGACGATCAGCGAGTCGAGCCGATCCACGACATTGGCGATGCAGGCCCAAACCGTGTAGCTCGTCTCGTTCACGAAACTCGGGAGGAGCTTGAAGAGATCCGCCGTTGGGCAGTGATTCGCTTGCGCCAGGGCAAAGACATCGTCCAGAATCCCAAGCCGGTCCAGCGGCGGCAGTGAGCGCGATTTTATGGCTGGAATGAAGCGGGCGAGCATCTGACTCGGATACTGCACTCGGTAGAAGCCGGTGATGCCAGGGTTCAACTGAAATATGCAAAAAAGCATCGTAATCTGTTAAAAAGTTGACTGGCCCAAGTAAAACAAGTTTAAAGCAGCTTACTTTGACCCAATGTTCAGGCTTGACGCCTGGAAGCACGGCTTGCATGCTTCTCGTATTCAGCAAAACCTCCTGGACAATTTTCTTTGGATCCGCATCCGCCTCCGAGCTGAACTTGATTGGAACGATCCACTGCGACTTGGAGTCGACTGCAACAGCCCCAGCGCCAAGCACAAATCGTTCTTGAGTCAGGACGAGTTCCCTCGCATTTACCTCCCCTTTGCTCGCGGCCTCCGTGACTCGAATCAGGGGGAAGCCCATTTGCTCGGTCCACGTCTTCATCACGGCCCCGACCGGCTTGGAGCTGGCCTCTTCCAGGGCCTCCCACAAGTCTTCGGTGAATGCATTCGCGTACGCATGCCTCTTCAAGTAGATTTCCATTCCCTTTCTGAATAGATCGTCCCCAATGTAATTATGCAGCATTCGGATGACAGCCGCTCCTTTGTTGTAGGAAATCTCGTCGAATATCGAATCGATCTCGGACGGGTGGCCAACCTGCACTTCGATCGGGTGGCTGTTTTGGAGGCAGTCGAGCTCCTTCGCGAAGATGTCGCAGTCGGTCACGAATTGGCTCCAAATGTCGTACTCTGGGAAAATGAAGTCGACGCAGAGGAATTCGATGAAGGTCGCATAGCCCTCCTTCAGCCAGAGGTGAGTCCACCATTCAGGGGTGACGAGGTTCCCGAACCACTGATGGGCGATTTCGTGGCCCACAACGAGCGCGACGGCCTGTCGACTTCCGGCGCTGGTCGTTTTTTCGTCGACGAGGAGGCACGTCTCGCGGAAGACGAGCAGACCCCAATTTTCCATGGCTCCAAAGCTAAAATCGGCCACGGCGACGAGATCCATCTTCGTCAGCGGGTACGCGATGCCGAAATATTCCTTGTAGTAAGGCAGCACTTCGGCGGCGACTCGCAGGGCGAAGCGGCCCTGGTCCTTCTTCCCGGGTGGAGTGTACACTCGACAGAGGACACCGTCCGAAGTTGTCGTCTCGACGTAGTCGAAGTCACCGACGATCCACGCGACGATGAATGTCGACATGATTGGCGTGCGCTCGAAACTGACGACTTGCAGATTGTTCGGGGTCACCTGCACCTTCTTCACAGGCATGTTGGAGAGGGCCACCTTATTAGCCGGCACAACGAGTGTTATGTCGAATGTCGCCTTGATCGCGGGTTCGTCCCAGCACAAAAACGCACGCCGAGCGTCCGTCGCCTCGAATTGAGTCACCCCGTTGTAGTATTCCTTTCCATCGGCGGCGCTCTTGAACTTTGACCGGTAAAACCCCTTCATCTTATCATTGAGAATGCCAGTGTACGAAATATGAAGAGTTCCAGTGCCAGGAGGCAGCGGTGGGTCGAAGAAGATCTCGAACCACTCCGTCGTCTTGTTGAAGGTCCACTTCGTAGGCTGCTGTTGTTGTTGACAGCCGGCGGTGGCTGCTTTCCAAAGACAATGCTGAACTTGGAGTTCACGAGCATTCAGAACCAAGCGAGGAGACGATTCTTTGACCTGATTGAAACAAGACCGTATTAATTCTTCTGCGTAATTAATTAACCTCCGTCTGCTTACCTCGATTGTAATCTCCTCTTCTCCTTCGAAGACAAACTTTTCCAGATCCGGTTTGACGCGGATAGAATAATTGACGGGGACAGCATTCTTTGGCAGTCGCTCGAATGGTTGCTTGGAAATCGTGTCGGAGGAGGTCATTCCTTATCTCTGCACTGCGACTGAGTTATCACGAATTTTGCGATCACAATCACAAGAAACAAGAATCACAAATGAAATAATCCACGACAATATAAACAGTTCAATGGAACAGACAGAAATCAAATGCAGTCAGTAAGTCAGCGTCGATTCAGTTTAATCTTCAGGGCGTTGATTTCAGTTTCAGTACGCTTTCTTCGCGAGTCACAAAGAATCAGCAAATTCAGCAGAGCAGATAAGGAATGAATGAAAGCCAGCAACGATAAGTCGACTATCGCGAATGCGAGATTTGAGTTTAGCTGGATGAAAGAGTCAAGGATGATGCCTGCTGGAGACAAAGAAGAAAAAAGGCTCCTGGAATCAATAATTATTGATTTTAATACATTTTCACCCTGATATGAGTTAATTTTACAATAATTCCACGTCAAATGCTCGTCCGTTCGTATTTACAGTGCTCACACTCTCTGAATCTCAAACAGCTTGACCTCCGTGTCGTACCAAACGGGCGGGTCGGTATTTCGGAGGTAAATGACGCCCCACATGTACGTGCGGAACCACATCGTCGTGCCGGAGTTGGCCTGGTACTTCCTGATGAGGATCGGGTGCGGGACGGGGAGGAGACCGACGAGGGTCCCGTGCTGCAGAAATTTGAGGATCTCGCTCTCGTCCGTCAGCCCCTTGTCGATGCAGATCTTCTCTACTTGCGGGACGAGGACCTGGAGGAGCCGCATCAGCGTCTGGAGCGGCAGCTTTGATTTCCAGCTCTGAACCCATTCTGAGGTAGGCTTCCATTTCGTACCGCCTGCTGCATCGCCGCCAGAAAGCACGGAGAAGGACCGACCAGCGCTTTGAACGGTCGGATTTCTTTTTCCCGCGCCCGCGCCGATGATCCCGCCGCCGGGGGCAGGAAAGCTTTGGGATCTTGGCAGTCGGGGTTTTGCGCCCGAGCCCGATGCGGGCGACTGCTCCAGAGAAAGAGGAGGATCGTCCTCATCTTCATTCTCATTCTCCTCCCCCTCAGCATGCTCCCTCGTTTGCTGCTGCGGGTTGGCCGCTGCTGTTGCACCAGTTGGGCTGGCATTCAGCAGGCTGCTCGGCAGCTGCGCCTGATCGTCTAAGCCGAGCCCGCCCAAACCCATGCCCATGCTTGCCACGCCAGCCGTAAGTTGATTCAGCTGCTGCTGTGACGGGTGGGCCGACTCCCGTTCGGTGATCTTGTCGATGCCCGGCATGCTCGCGAGACTCACTTCGAGCGTGCCCGGCTCGGCGGGGAGGGCGGGACGAGAGCCCTCCATTGAAGGCGTTGTTGGGGTGTCGGTCGGCTGCGGCTGGGCCGCTGCGACGGCTGCGCTCGAAGTCGTAGCACTGGCGTTGCTGCTCGCCGAATTTTTCCGCTCAATCCTCTCCTTTGGAGCCTTTTCTGTGCTCGGTCTCTTCACGAGGCGGCTCGGGCTCTTTTTCGCCGCTAGGCTCTTGTTGATGCTGCAGGGGTCCGTCGGCAGATTCGCGAGACCATGAAAAACCTGTCGCTTCCGGATGATTGTGTAGACGAGGTTCGAATTCCCATCAAACTGGTACTGGACAATGTTGTTAAAGATCTCGAGGAGGAAGAAGACAAGGTGGTGGTTGCTCGGGCCTGAGAAGAGGAACCACGGCGTGGAGAAGGCTTCCAGAAAATGAAGGAGCTTCGTACTCGCCACCATCGACAGCGTTTTGAGGTACGGCGAGACGTTGACGAGAATCGTGAGCAGACAGTCGAAGAGGGGCTGAAGACGCTGGTGGCCTGTCGTAATAATTTTGTGAAACACGATAATCAGCAGATCCGCATGCGTCCCCGAGAAAACGGGGATGTCCATCGGCGGGAGTGCTGTCGCCGTGTAAGGCTTGTTAAGCCGGACTCCAAAGTTCCGCTCTCCGCTGAGGAGAAGCAGAATAAAGACGCCAATGTGCATGAGTCCCACGCGGGACTGATCCGCCCGCGAGTCGTTCAGGTGATAAAGGATCGGGACGAGGATCTCGAGTACGTCGGCGCTCTTCAGAAGAAAATACAGGAATTTCTTGTTGTAGTCGGCCAGCTTCCAGAAGAGAATCAGAAGCTCCTGGTGGAATTGAATCTTCTTCGTCGAGCCGGGCAGGTACGTTTGGGCGAGTGGGTTGTTCAGGAGCCGCGTGAAGCCTTTCAGGATGAAGGTAAAATCCTCCTCGCGGTGGATGCGGCTCACGTAGTTGATGAAGAGGTTGTCCATGTTGGGCGGCGTGTCCTCCTCGCAACTGTTATTCGTATCGTGGTCCAGCACGACGATGAGCACCTGCACGGCCGCCTCGACGAGCCCCTCACGTGAGTCGTGGAAGAGGAGATGGTTGTACGGCACGAAGCCCACCGGCTCGTACGCGCAGACGACGTTCATAAGCGACGTGAAGAGCGGGAGAGCGTGCCGGTTCTCTGAAGACGAAAAGTATTCGATCCACTTGTTGGGGGTGAGGGCGTCGCCGGCGGGGGACACATAAATAGTTTCGCTGAAGCAGGCCAGGAGGAGTTTGAGGATCTCCGTCCGGTTGCAGTCCTGAGCGGGGACTTGAGGCGGAGAGTGCGCGAAACCGACTCCCGCCTCCCAAATGTACTCGCAGCTGTCGATTGATTGGAGGTCCTCCGCCCGGTCGGGCCCAGACTTTTTGTTTGGGGAGACGGTAAAGTCTGGACAGAAGAGCAGGTCGCAGAGCGCGCTGATAAGCGCCTTGGCGAGCGGAAGCGTGTCTTCGTCTTCGTCCTCCGTCGGCCCCGATGCCCCTGGGGGCTTATCTTCGTGCGAAGACGGTGACTGGAGTGACCCCGCGACCGAATTCGAATTCCCAGAGCCCGGAAGACTTGACCAGAAGAAGCTTCGCCAGTCGGGGTCCTCAAACATGTACGGAATTATGCGGGTCAGGAGTCGTACGCAGTTGAGGGCCGTCTGCTGCTCGTCGGCCGTCCTGCAGCTGCTGTCGACGGCCTGCACGAGCTTCTCCACCGCCTTGTAGCACAGCGTCGCCAGATTATTGGGCGATTCATCCCGCAGCTGCCGTATTTCTGTAGCCGGAACGAGCGTGAAGATGTCTGCGGCGGCGCAGGTTGTGTCCGACCAGAACTGATCCCAGAATCCATCGTCTGCGGGGTCGATGGGCCTCGTCTTGGTCGAGAGTTCGACAAAGGCCTTGCGGAAGTGCAGTTTGGAGTCGGCGCTGCCCATTCTTCTCCAAAGGCGACGTCGACCGGAGCCCGAGCACGAAGCGCTGTCGCCGTCGACGTCTCGGTTGCTGCCTTTGTTGGAGAAGGTGCTGAAACAGCTCAGCAGTTCAATCGTGACTGATTTTAGTGATCGACGGGGTTTAGTTAAAATTTGTGCTGATTCTCTTCCGTTGCTTCCTCTGTACTCCTTTGCTGCTGGCCTTACTTGTTTTCTCTTGCTGATTATTTGATCAGGTGCGGTCCAATTCACTATTCCAACTCACGAATTCACTAGTTTGTAATCGAATATCGAAATTAATGGCAATATGGGCCGTAATTGCAAAAATTGCAGTGGAGTAGACGAGAAGCAGAACGTAGAATTTACAGTTTCCACGTTTCTCGTCTCTCGTTTCTGCAATCGAGCCAGAGCAGAGCCGCAGCTGCTGGAAAAATTACACAACTGAAGACAAAAGCGAGAGCAGCCAGCCAGCATGTAAGCCGCAAGCTGAGTTGTCATATCGATTTTTACGACGGTTCCAGAGGTAGCTCTTTGCATTCGCATTTGTATGCCGTGCCAGTCAATCACGATGAAAGAGACAAGTTGGAGACCGAAACACTTGCGGGAGGAAGTCCAAACCACTGCACCGCACTGGATTCTTTTCATGCATTTAACATTCCAGATCTACACAGATGAGTTACGAGAGACGACTGCCGACTGCGACAGTTTCAATGTGCGTGACCACATTTTTGTCACGAGCATCTATGCAATTAGCATTAGCATTTACATAATTACAGCAGAGTAGAGCGACAGATCCACAATCCACAGCTCACAGTTGCATCGCAGTCGTCACGTCAGACTCTCAGACCACGAATTAAACCACAATGGAATAAAAACTCGAATGTAGCTTCTTCCCATGTTGGCGGACGACTGACTGTGATGGACACCAAGTCCAGATTGTCGTGGGATGAACTGTAATTCGAATTCAGCCACTTCTGAACTTCGAAACCGAATTATTAAACTGCGGATGGTCGATCGGCCGATCGGGGCCTCCAGAATGCTTTGAGTTGAGTGCCGGCGCAAAAATTCATCCCAATTTGCCGAATTGCATGTTGGCGAGATCCTGGACGCCTTTCTGTAAAGTAGTAAATTGTTTTCACGCACCTACGAGGCAGATGACACAGAAGATTCAGCATTAAAAGGTGTAAAAGATCCCGCACAGCATATTCCGTTCCATCTCTCGCACATTCTAGAACGAGAACGAAATCTGCAACTCAGCTCACTCAATTCAATCTACTCTCTGTACTTGCTGTGCCCGTTCAACAAGGCAAGGATGAAATGAAGCACATCCTGCCTCCGTTGAGCCGAGCCGAGGCGGAAAACGTGCGTTGCGTTGAAAGAGAGTCAGATGATTGTATTTAATTTTCTTACACTACACACTTCAGCAAAACAGGTATACCGTCTTAATTTCATCTGTATTCAGTGGTCAGTAATCACATTCGTGCGTACTGGCTTAAGCTAACTGAAGATACGTATATCAAATTCTCGTCTTTTCTGCAAAAGACGAGAAGAGAAGATTAAGGAATTCGGAATCTGATTTCTGATTGACAAGAGAAGGCAAGACAAAGGAATCGAATTCAAAGGCGTTTAAGGACAAAGAAGGTAAGATCTGACAACGGGCGGCCCAGTTAAGTCAAGTCGAAGTCAGGAGAATGACTGACATCGACGGCAGAAAAAGAATAACAGACGTGCTCAATTCGTCGCTTCACGGAGACGGTCACGGCCCCGTTGACGTCGACCTGGAGAGCCGAGTGTCGGTTCTAGAAGAGGGCATTGAAACAACCGACGAAGAGCTGTATCGCCTTGGTCACGACTTTAAGTTCCTCCTCGTCGAAATTGGTCTGGTGCTCGACTGGATCAAGGATAAGTTCGGTAGGTATATTAATTAGCTGAAGTAAACCAAAATATTAAACGGAAAGTCAAACATTTTCTCTGTTCTCGTAGGTGTGGAGCTGATCAATAAAGAATCCCAGATTTACAAACACATCCATCATGACCTTGGAAGCGACGAAATTACGGCAATGAAGAGGAGCCTGGCGCTGCCACTACAGAAGAGTGCACAAACGGCTAAATCAGAAAGACCAGCACAAGTCTCTAATCCAACTCCAAGCCTTGAAACAGAAGAAGCACTCGGTAACTCCGAACCCGAGGAAGGCGAAGACGACCGGGAGAAGGATCCAGATTTCGACGTCCGCGCAGCTGCGGCTGAAGATCATGGCCACAGCCTGGTACCAGTGGCAGCGAATACCCGCCGATCCAGTTCTCGGGTGAAGCCAGTGAAGCGAAGGCGAGGCAGCACCAGCTCCGGTTCCAGCCTCGAGTCATCGCAGCTCCAGCACCACCAACGCCAGGCTTGGCGCGAGCGATCGCGAAGCAGAGCCAAGCGTGGTCCTCCAACACAACCTCCCAGTGTGACTCCCTTCGTCCGAAAATTGTGGAGGATGGTTGACGAACCGGCTACGAATCAGATCATTGAATGGGGCTCAGACGGCAGTGGTTTCCTGATTCACGATCAATTCATTCTAGCACAAGATTTGCTTCCGGTCAATTTCAAGCACAATAACATCGCGAGTTTTGTGAGGCAGCTGAATTGGTGTAAGTTTAAGTTTGGGAAAAGCAAATTCTGGTCAGCTTGGCCAAAATTGCAAAACTGGAAAATAAATACAAAATGCTGACTTGTTTTAGATGGATTTCGCAAATATCCTGGCCTGGACGCCGAGTGTCGGTTCGTGCACAAGTACTTCAAGCGTGGACGACCGGACTTGCTGATAAAAGTGCGGAGGAGGGTGAGTGAGCCAGATGGGGCGCGGGCCCTCGCCCGCGCCAGGGCGCGGGTGTCACGCTCGCAGTCACGGTCACGGTCTTGTTCGAAGTCCCCTTCGCCTTCTCCAGTGCCGTACAAGCATGGTAAGCGCCGGGAAGAGCAAGAGCATCAGGATGACGAGGAGCAAGAACAGACTCGGGCGGAGGAGGAGGATCCGTTTGAAAATCTGGACTTGGAGGAGATGGAGGAAGGTAAGAAATTTAAACTTGCTAACTGTAAAGTTAATTGTCTCATGCCTTTCTGTAATCTTTCTCCCGTAGTGACGCCTTACGATCCGGATCCTGGGCCTGGAGGCGATCGCAGATCATTTCCCTAATCAATTGACTTTTTGCAAATGCAATTTTTTGAATTTTGCAAATAAATTGTGCCTATACTGATTTTTGACAATAAATTGACACACTCAATTTCGTGGCGTCGAAACTGATTAAATTGATGCCCATTTACTATGACGACACGGCAAGAACAAAGCCTCGACGTCGCCGTCCTCGTCGTGATTCAAATGTCAGGTTTACCGCGCCTCTCAGCTGGCTCCCGCGGGCCGTTGCAAGAGGCCAGTAACATCAACGTCGAATCTGCCTGTTTGCTCTGGCTGTGAGTCGTGCTGTGTCGTTCTGTCTTCGTTTTCTACACTGCACTGGACTTTCGATTTTCAGGGCACTCGTGTTCACGTTCGCGTTGTGTCGAAATTGTCGTGCAGAGCGAGCGTGCAGAAAAATCAAGACTTTTCTGCAGTCCAGTCAGGTCCGATTTTGGTTTTTGTTTTTGCAGTTGAGTTCGGCAAGTTCAGCAGATTCGATAATTGATCGAGCAAGCAGTGCAAATATCGGACCAGTGATCTAATCAGTAAATCAACTTTTGTGGAACTTGAACATGGAATTTGCAAGTTGGAATTTGAAATTCTCAAGACGAATGAACTGATAAGAAATTAGAAAGGAGACGGGAAACGGTAAGTAAATTAACTTTGCAGATTGCTTGGCCGCTCGGCCATTATTGCTATCAGTAATCAGTGAATTTGAATGGGCGGAATTCTAATTGGTACTGGTAGTTGTCTTATTTTTTTTTTAGATCCAAACGTTCTGAATAATCGGTGAGGCAAGAATGGATCAAGAAGTCAGTCTGAAGGTAATAATAAGCCGTACCTAAGATTCTGATTCTGATGAGTGTTCTGAACTATCTTAACGGCGCATTACATTACGTCTTCAATTATGCACGTTCACAGGCGATGATCCTCGCATTCCGAGTTACGGAGCTGCAAACTCTCTTATCGTACGCTGGCAAGAATCGCAGTGGTAGGAAGAATGAGTTGCAAGCTAGGGCCATGGAGCTCATGAAGTCAAATAAGAGTGCCGTTAATGCAAAAATTCGTGAACTGTACCAGTCAATCCAGTAAGATCCTAATCTGCTATCTGCATAAGCTAAGCGTGATCTTGGCTTTAGAAGGTCTAAAGCTTCTTTTTCTTGCTACTTGCTACAGGCTTTCTAACCTAGCTCAACAACCCCCGGCATCAACAGGAATAATAAATTCCGGCACACCGCTTGGAGGAACAACAGCCAGTGGTCTCCTGCAGCAACAACGCCAAAGCGCCTACAACAATCCAAACCTGAACCGAATGTTCACAACAGGCAATTTCACGGGAGCCGCCGATAAGGTGCTGCAGGGACGTGGTCTGTACACTGGCAGCTGGCAACCAGTCGGCGGAGTCAACCGACTTACAACAATCAACAGCATGCCCATCTGTCCCGACGTGCAGCTAAAGAAACTGCCCTTTTACGACATTCTCTCCGTACTCTACAAACCCACAACACTCATCTCCAATCAGGGACACCGGGGAATTCAGGATGCGCTTTTCACGTTCAGCTTCAAGCCGTCGGAAGCAAGTCAAGTCTCCTCATCGAAAGAGATCAACGTCGGCCTGGCTGCTGGTATCGAGAACAAACTGCAGTACTCGACACAGGTTCAGCTCCGGTTTTGTGTGGCGGATGCCAATGGCACTGATCAAGACGACGCGTTTCCTCCGTCTCTTGTGGTCAAGGTGAACAGCAAGATGATCCCGCTTCCACCTCCGATCCCGAGCAACCGGCCGGGAGTGGAACCCAAACGTCCGTCCAGACCGCTGAATGTCACAAATTACTGCAAACTGAGTCCGACCGTATCAAATAATATCCAGGTACGTAAATATTATATTAAACCGATAAATAATTAAGCAAATGCAATCAACTGCGTGGTTTAAATTATTTTTAATCTCCATTTCTCTTTCTTTCACAGGTGAATTGGTCTCCCGATCCGAGCGGGAAATCTTACTGCATAAGCGTTTACATTGTCAAGAAGCTCTGCTCGAAGGATTTGCTGAACAGATTGAAGGCGAAGGGGTCTCGACCGGCTGATTTCACTCGGGGAATGAGTAAGTGCATAAAATAAATTCACAAATTCGTTGCGAATTTCGAAATTCCAATCCAAGTTTTTCTGTGCTCACCTTTCCTTTCTGCTTTCCAGTCAAGGAAATTTGCCAGAAGGACGATTCCGACTGCTGCGTTGCCACAACAAGTCTCAAAGTCTCGCTGGCTTGTCCACTCGGTAAATCCCGAATGGCGATCCCCTGCCGAGCCTCGACCTGCTCCCACCTTCAATGTTTCGACGCAAATCTCTTTATCCAAATGAACGAGAAGAAACCGACTTGGGTGTGTCCAGTCTGCGATAAGCCAACGCTGTTCGATAATCTGGGAATCGACGGATACTTTGAAGACGTCATTTCGAAAGTGCCAATTAGAGAGGGTAACGACATTGAAATCAGCCCCGACGCGGAGTGGAGCGTCGCCGTCAAGAACGATGAGCCTCCAGCAAAGGTAAATTGTTCAGTAACGCAATATTCGCATTCGCAATTCTATTCAAAATATAAAATTGTCTTTACGTACTTTCTTTCCAGAAATCGCGATCTGCACCCGCCCCAGCCAAATCTACAAACAAGACAATTTGCCTCGACGATGATGACATTGTAATTGATGACGAAGACGAAGACGAGGACGAGGATGACGACATTTCGGACTCGATGCGCAAAGCGAGTGAAAAATCTACCTCGTCTTCATCGGGTAAAGAGAACAGCAGACCTGAGAAACCCGGCGTCGTCGATATCGTCGACTTAACGCTGAGCTCAACTGAGGACGAGGCCGAAGAAGAGGTGATAACTGCCATGCCCGCTCCTGCCAAAAGCCCAGTGAAAAAGTCTGATTACGAACCCTTGCCTACGCCGTTACCTCTGCAGAAGAAAATTATTGAAGACATTTCACCACCGCCTCAGCCACAGCTTGCGAAGGAGAAGGAACTCGAGAGGGAAAGGGAAAAATCTCCCGCGAAGGCGTCAGCATCCCGCCGCTCCAGCAACAATGGCAAGAAAGACGGGCACGGTGAGGAGAACGACACCTCAGACGAGGAAGACAACATCCGCCCAGTTCGCCGACAACCCGTCCGTCAAGCTCGCCCAACCTTTTTGCACGATGAATCCTCCTCAAACTCAAACAGCTCAGATTCTTCGGCGTCGACTCGAGCGCCAGACAGCCCGCAGTGCATCACGCTGGAAAGCGATTCTTCTTCTGGGACGCTTAGCCCGGAGCCGCGACGTGAGTCAAGCAGGGGAAGAAGGGCTTCTCAGCACGACAGTGGCAGCAAAGGCAGCAGCGGAGGCGGAGGAGGAGGCTCAGGCTCTGCTTCGAGTGCTGTGGTGAACAGTTTCCTGTCGTCAGGGTCAGTTTTCGGCGGTGGCTCGGGGTCCTCCAGCGGCACTTCGTCGTCGACAGCAGGGGCACAGCCCGCAATCGCTGCAGCAGGCTCAAGCAACAACTACTCGACCTCTTTAAGCTATCCAAACGTGTTACCAACCCCACGCTATAACGATGGAGGATATTCCGGAAGTGGAGGCTATCAGGTAAGTATTTACGATTTACGACTTGCATTCATGTATTGCCTTGGCGCTTGGCTAGCGGTGCCAGTGCGGGCGGTCACTTCTAATTCCAATTCTTTTCTGTCATTTTTATAGTCTGGGGCGGCCTACCGAGCAGCCAACGCAGCGGCTCCACCGCCTCCAGTGTTGCGCCAGCCTCCAATGGACCCTTACTCGGCGGGCTATAGCATGCCCTACGAAAGTTGGGATCCGAACGCCTTCTCGTAAGTTTTCCTTACGTCGGATTTTTACCCGCTTTTGCCCTGCTTTCGCCTATACTTAATTAATCTCTAATCTTGATGCTTGATTTTATGCCATGCGCAGTTCCATAACGGATTTTGGTTCCCTCGACTTTCCTTCGATGGAGTACTTCAATCAGGGTCCATCCTACGGATCCTCAAACACGCACACGAGCACAGGCTCGACCTACAACGGACGAGGCGGAGGCGGATACACCCATCAGTGGCGTTAATCCAGCATTCCTGTCCTGTTCGCAATTCCAAGACTTCACTTTGAGCGGCGACTTTCGACTGTCAGTCTGCTTACGGCCTTAATTTATGAACAATAATTAATCAATTTACAGATAAGACAGCAACGACAAGCATAGTAATAAGATAGGTTAAGTTAATTATTTTACCGTACAAAGTACAGAAATTCAATGTAAATCATTTTGTACAGCAATTTTGCAACTGAATTTTCTCTTGCCGTTTTGCGTTTTGTATTAATTTTCGGTCGATGCGGCATGATCGCGAGCTTTTCTTTCTTCAGCTTCAGCTTACAGAGTGTGTAAAATAAAATTCAGTTTTACAATGTCATGCCAAACGATTACGAATCCAGTATTTTGACGCGATACGAGGGGGCAGCAACTTGTATTATTAACTTATATTAACTAGGGTAATTATGTAATTTCGTTTCAAGCCTCAAGAACTGATGATAATATCGAGTAAGTAGAACAAATCGAGAACAAGAACAAAACTCAATGGGTTTTAAATTAATTTACTAAATTTGATAATGTCGGATTTTACAATTTACATTTTACATGCACTTCAGCTCTTCAGCAGCCTGGCCTTACTTGACCTGGATTTTCTTGGAAAATACAATTAATTTTAAGCGTGTTCAAGTGTGCAGTTTCGATTGCATTGCGAATTGCGATTTTTGTTGCATGATTGCAATTCATTTCACAGATTTCAAGCTGATATGACAGCAGCAGTACCCACAGAATAAGGCTAGAAAAAGAAATGGCTGGGTTCTGTACAAGAATTTGGGGGCAGTTCTACTTTTCGATGCTGATTGTTGCTGCCGCGAGTTTGGCGACTTACGACTCGGATTTGGATGGCAACAGCAACACGCTCACAATTTACAGATGTTTCTTCGAGGAAGCGAACATCAGCGTGACGATCTCAAGCGACATGCGGGAACTTCCCAATTTGGCGCCGTACGTGGAAGACGGGGGGTGGAGAAGGCCCGTTTGTGCGGAGTACAGCGACCCGGACGATTTATGGCTCGTGTACACAAATGCCAGCTTCTCGAGCCAAGCTCTGCCTGTGAGAGCCTGGACATAAGCAACCGTTCCTGCTTCGGCCCGCCGCATTGGGCCGATTGTGCCCGCTGAAGAGTCGAGCATCCATCTCTTCCTTTCTCAGTACTTCGACGGTCCCGTCGTCTCCCACACGGTCTCCGTGCGGCATAACCCTGACCGACTTCAGCTCCTCCATCTTCTTCGGGAAGGAGTCGTTGCAGTTTTTCGGATTTCGCTGGCTTTTCCGTGTGCGTGCATACGGATCCACGCCCCGAAGCGAGACACCATACAAAGCACTGGGATGGAGCCAGTCTAGGCTTGGGGCTCGGGGACATCAAATCCTTCCGGTTTGGGTGCAGCCTCGCTGACGAGGACGAGGACGTGGAGCCCTAAGACAACCGCTTCAATCTTTAATCCAAAATGCATTCAAATATCCAAAGCTAATTAATACTTAATTACACTGAACCTCATCATGCTGGAATAAAATGCTCAATCAATTCGAACCGACTTAGGCCACAATTAAAGATATTTTAGTCAATTAAGCTGCGCCTGCTCCTGCTTAGAGTCGACCGACTGATTTCAAGAGCATCGAACCGTCAACTCCTGATAAGAGCATTGCATCGCTCGGTTCACGAGTCTTGAGTGGATCAACAAATTTCATCACAGAGATTAGAACGAGCTTGATAATATCAGTATTTATTAGCAACGCCACGAATCACGAATGATTTTACAGTGTAGAAGATTCAGACTTTGCCTCAAATATTTCATTCGCCAACATGCAAAATACGTCGGCATGAACATTCCATGCAAAATCAACTGGAAATAGGCAACAAAGCCCAGGAAAGTGCACAAATCTGTAATTTATTCAACTTCTAACAACAATAAATTCAGGGTACGTCAAGTGTCAAGTATTCAGTCCGGGTTTACCACACTTGTTCTTAATTCGCTTTAGTTCAGCAGGATGTGTGAACAAGAAAAGGAGACTCCGCTCGTAATTTCCATGAAGAATGGTCAGCTCACGCCCGCCTCGGAACTATTTTCCGTTTTATTGGAGGCCGGTGGAAGTGGACAAGGGGTACCGTTGCCGTTGCCGGAAACAGATAGAAATTGCACTCAGTTTCATGTCATTTCTGTGGTGGGACCGCCGTGCTCAGGCAAGTCGTTCCTAGCCAATTGGATCGCGAGGTACTTGGCTTCTGGCGGTGGGCCGGAGCCGAATTGGATGGACGTCGTGGATCAGAAGGCACCCTTGCCAGGATTCAGCTGGAACCCGAGGCCGAACGAAGCGGAGGCGATGGGGGAAGACGAAGAAGACGTCGATCAGACTCCACCTCGCGGGATTCGTCTGTTGCGGAATATGCCCGTCGTGCGCCTGTTCAGCGAGTCTGCAGGCGTTGGCGTGGACGTGGAGGGATGTCAAGTAGAGAAGTGTGTAAAGATCATTCTTCTCGACATTGATGCGGGCACGGGCATTCGCGACCCGACACGTGACTCCGAATTTCAAAATTACTACGCGGCCCTGGCGGCCAGTTGCATGCTTGTGGCTACGGTCGCCATTTTCATTGACGTTGGCGCTGATGGGACCGACCAGCAGCGAGTAAGTACGCTGGAGCTGAAAATCAGGAAAATCAATCCTTTCTCATATATATACAGCTTAGGATTGTCCTGGCCTAAGAAACCTCTAACATCCTAATCGAATCCTCCTTCAGGAGCTCTACAACTCACAGCTACTGCTTGCGCTCCTGGACAAGGCAATTTCTGGAGCAGACCCCCACTCGAGAAGGCCAGACGTGGTTTGCATGACGAATCGGCATCTGCATTTCCAGAAGCACGCTGCAGTTGCGACCGAAGTTGCAGCCGCCAACACAACCGACAACTTCGAGCCGTTCTTCCTTGCTCGGAAAATTGCTTTCGCCCGCCACGAACTTCCGACCCTCAAATCCAAGACGAAGGGTGAGTTTCTCGGGGCGTTGGAGCACATGGACAAAGTGGAGCTGCACTTGGCGCTGACGCGCATGGTGAATGTGGGCGAATCACTCGCGAAGCCTGGGCAGTCCTTTTCTGAGGTTTGTCAGCGGATTTGTGATACCCTTAACAAGATTAATATAGCCATCACAGCCACCACCGCTTGGCAAGAATTGACTCGATTGACACAAAAAGTGGACGTGGGCGATGACAAGCAAGACCAAGGATCTGAACCTGCTACAGAAACGGCTTCATCTGCTCCAACTTCTGCTACTGCCCCGATAAATGCCACTTCGACGGCAACGCCAAATGAGCCGAGCCCAAAACCTTTGGACAACCAAGGGCGTCATGAATTGGCACCAACGCCGGCACAGGCACAGGCGCCGGAGCAGCCTGTGCCACGACCTCGACGATCGCCCAAAACACAAGAGGCCTGCTTGGAAGCTCCAATTGCTGCTGCCACGTACAAGTCCGAGGAAGAAGTGATCATTAAAAGTCTGCCGGAGCGGGGCCTGGAGGACACACAAGAGAACCATCCGGATGAAGTCACAGTTGCAGCGAGATCGACCACCCAGCCAGACTTGCCAGAATTTCAAAATCGGCCGGACATCGATCGCTTTCTTGAAAATAGGTGCATGCCCGAGTTTGAGCGTCTTCTGAATGAAAAGTACCTACCAAACTTTATGGCTTCCAGCATGACTCACGTGGCTGCAGCGCAACTCGTCGGCGAGCTGATTATATGCAGACACTTTGAAGGCGGCGGCGACGATGGCGATGCACGTACGAAGAAGAAATACGCCGGCCAGTACATCGGCCAGCTCGTCGATGTTTGGCTGACGCAGGTGCTATACATCACTGAAGCCCTGGACAAAGGTCGGAATCTGATTGACACCGAGTTTGACTCGGAAATCTATTTTCCTGACGCCGCCGAACTCGACCGGCTGCTCGCGCGAGGCAAGCGGTTTGCATCGCAGAGATTCGAGGCACGACACAAAGAGCACGCCAAGCTGTTGGAATTGTGGTGGGCGGCAGTTCAGACGGGCATCGAATTCCGCAACGCACAGATTCGCACGTACGAGCAGAGCATCAACGAAATTGCAGTACAGAATGTGTTTGGCTTTTACAAGACCGAGCTGACGGAGTTGTTCGGCGGAGGCGAGCAGAGGGCTTCCGACGAATTTCGGGTGAGCGAAGCAAACGTCCTGCTGGTGGCGGACTGCATGAAGATCCTCGGGGAGATTAAGCAGTACCGGGAAGAGGATACAAGCGTGAAGGCGGAGCTGAAAGCCATGATGGTGGAGTACTACAGCGTTGAGGTGACCGCCCGAATTCGGGCAGCAATAAATCTCCTGCCACAAAAGCACAAGTTGAAGGACGAGGGTGTCGAAGCAATGAGGGAGAAGCAGAAGTTAGAAGAGGAGGGTCGTAATCAAAGCAGCCGTCCGAACTCGAAGTCAGTTCATGTCGAGGAGAACGCAGGTCCGAGCCAGAAGCAACCCAAACGGCCATTCGCTAAGCCCACCGCGCCGACGCCGCCTGCCCAAAAACCCAGCGACTCAGCTGCAGTTGGTGTCGTCAACGACAACGCCACTTTGGTGCTCCATCTCGCCCGAGGCTCAGCCGTTCGACTCGCCCTCGTTTGCAGTCGCCCAGTGCGCTCCAACATTTACGCCATTCCAGCGTACATCGCTTTCACCGACGGGGAGTTTGTCATTGGCGACACTGCGAAGAACACACCTGGCTGCATTTATCTGAACCAAATTCAGGCGGGCAGCACCCCTTTTCTTATGGGCATGGGTCATGACTTTAAAGAGTTCCGGTACGAGCTGCTGATGGGCCTTTTCTTTGCCAAGTGCAAGGAGCACGTTGAGCGGGAGGCCAGGCAGCAGCCCTTCGACACGTGCCTGATCGTAATTCGAGCCACTAGCTCCAGCGTGGAGCGCGAAGCCATCCACGACGCAGCGAACGTAGCCGGGTTCAAGAAAATCAGTCTGCTCTCCGAGACGAGCGCGGTCGCCTTTGATTATTTGACCGAGAAGCACTCGCTGAGAGGTCACTCGCCTGCCGCCGCCGCATCCGCACTCGTGTTGATACTGTACGCTGCGGGCAACGGCGACAAGGAGTTGGGCCTTTACGAACTGTCGACCACGCCCAAGAAGCAGCAGCCTGCGGTCGAGATGAAGGCTCTGTCCGGTAGCCTGTTTCTTCCCTTCATGGCAAAGTACACGATTAGGAGCTATTGGGGCTCGAGACCCGCCACTGACTGCGAGATGTACGTTAGCGAGGTGGCAAAAGGCGCCGGGATTTCGGTGATGCTCGAAGGCGCAACACTGGTGATGGCCGGAGACGACCACCGACATGTTTGGCAGTTGGCAGCGGACCCGGATTTGGCCCATACTAGGAAGAGGCACAGATGCGAATTCACGCGATATGACACCAGCGAATCGGCCCTGCAAGGCGCCGTAGGGATCGTAAATCAACTGAGGGCAAGCGGTGACGTAAAATTGCACGCTTTGTGTTCCGAAATCGTCGGTCTGCCCGTTGCACTTCGACTCCCGAGCGGATTCACAAACAACTACGCAGCGCTGTTGCAGAGAAACGCCAGGCTCCCGGCCCGGGCTAAACTTGACCTGCAGCTGACTACGTACGACGACCGAAGCATGGCAGTCGGGCTCTTCAGCCAGGAACTCGGGACAACACTGGGTACGCACTCCATCAACCTGCAGTTTCCGAAACCACCACCAACAGACTCGGACTCTACCTTCTTTGTACGATGTTTGGTGGACGCGAGTGAGATCGGCACTCTGAAATGTGGGGCTCAGCTGATCCAGCAAAGCCAAAGCCCACTCACACGCACATGCGGAAAAAAGATCTACCCGCTGAATGTCTACCGGACCGACAAGCTCAATTTGGACAAGGCAGAGGTCGGAAAGTACAGGAAGTATATTGCAGATGTCCTGAAGGGCCCTGAAGAACGGGCGAGGCGGCTGGCAAAGGAAGAATTGCAGGAGTGCATGAGTCAGCTTAAGCAAAGAGCGCTTGGGAACGTGGACGTGGAAGCCGGGACGTCACAGCGAGCCCAAATCATTCAGGCCGAGCTGGCCTCGACGACGAGTGCACTTCAGGACGAATACATCGATTTGGATTCGATCGTATCACAGAAGCTGGCGTTGCAAAAGCTGATTGCGGGGTTGGGTGAGAATTAGCGAATTAGCAAATTGAGATTGCGAAAGAGACATGAGCTTCATTTGTCCTGTGAGATAAGGCAGCAGATTCTGCAAATGCATTCCTTTGATTGAATCCTAATAAATATTGAATATTGGTTGACGTGGCGACTTGCGAATTAAGTCATCACATTTTATTGCAATCACACCATCAAAGTGAGCGTGCAATTATTTTACGAGATGCGATAAGCTTTTGATAAATGTGCTTGCGCCTGTCATTCTGATTAAGCTTTATGTGAATTTAATTCGAAGCTTTTGTTTCAACGCACGATTGACATGGGGCGGTGCTGGAGGTAAGTTTACGCCTTTTATTCGCAGTGCTTCGTGAGGCCAATAGATTTGGCAACTTGACAAGAAAATGGACGACTTGAATATCAGCTCGTCCGTGCAGTTTCGGCAAATTGTGACCTTTCGCCCGAAGGCAGGTGGCGGCCCCGGCACGCGCCCGGGGCCCGAGTTTGAGCTTAATCACGAAGCGCTTGGCTCCATCTTCGAGGAATCACGGGACAAGAACGTGGCGGTGATTTCCGTCTGCGGTGCGGCACGGCAAGGGCGCTCCTTCCTTCTTAACTTTATTCTTCGCTATTTGACGTCACTCGAAGCTGGCGAGGAGGACGACATGCTCGGTTGGGACCGACCCACGGACCCGTTGATAGGGTCGGCCTGGGGCTCGGGCGACGAGCGGAGAACGACTGGGATCTGGGTAACGAACAGGCCCATTCTCGTTCCCGCCCCCGCATCGGGCGGCGTCAGGGACGTGGTGGCAGTGTACTTGGTCGACACGCAGGGCGTCCTGGACGAATTCAGCAGCGCCGCCCAGTCCAGCAAGATACTGAGCCTCTGCCTTCGGCTCTCGACAACGCTCGTCTTCTCGTCGGCCTTTGAGCTCCACGAGGATAAGCTGCTGGGGCTCGCCGACGCCATCGCCGCTGCTGCGGAGGCGAGAAGCCCCTGCTCCCACATTTACGTCGTGGTTCGAGACTGGTCGCAGACAGACCGTTTCCCGCACGGCCAAGATGGGGGCCGCCTGTACAAGGAGAGGAGGCTGCAGATTCAGGAACACCACTCGGACGCCAGCAGAGACGCGAGACAAACAATCGACGCCAACGTGGGTCTCCTCGAATGTTTTCTGCTCCCGTCGCCCGGACCTTCGGCTACTACCTCGAAGCAGCATGATTTCAACGGAAGCCTGACGAGCCTGAGCACTAAATTTACCACCGCGCTTGAATCGTTCCTGCTCAGCATTCAATGCCGTGGTTCGGGAGCTGCCGCTCGAAGGACTGGCGCAGATTGCATCGCGCTATTTGAAGCCTCCTTCGGTTTCGAGCAACCAGCGGCGAGGGCGAGGCTCAACAACAACGACCTCTCTGCTCCAATTCCAAGGCGGAGGGCCACAGCCACAGTCACAACCGAGACAAGGCTGAAGACCCTCACGCAGACACTCGTCGACGATTACACGGCTCAGCTGCAGTCCCGGGCACTGGAAACCCCGCCCAACAAATTCCTTACGCCCGCCTCCTTCGACGCGCTTCACAGCGAGTTGAGGGGCACCGCACTGGAGAAGTACGCGCGCAGCAATCTGCAGGCTGACGACGCCTCCGTTTCACGCCTGTACCAGCAAACGCTGGAAGCTCAACTCGAGCAAGTGCACGTGCGATTCAGGAAGCTCAACGACGAGGCCCGCGCTGCTTGTCTGGGAAAGTGGGAGAACGCCGTGTCTCGAGCGATCGAAATCTACCGCCGAGAAGTACGGAGCATGTTTAGCAACGTCGAGCCGGGTCAGCAACGAGCGATGAACGCCCAGCTCGTTTTGAGAACACGAAACAAGTTTATGTTGATGGTCGAAGCAGGCGCAGGCGCGGATGGGCATGAGAAAGACCTGTACGCGATTTACTCGCAGAATTTGTCAGAGGCCTTCGGAGAGACGTACGCAGAAGAACAGGCGGCAGCGGCCGAGCGGGGAAAAGGCGGGTGGGGCAGGAATCTACGCCGCGGAAAGGATGCGACTGCGACTGTCCCCTTCCAGCGCGTCCCGGCTCACATGGAAGTGATGGAAGATCTGCTTCAAGGTAGAGCAGCTGCCGCCACCGCTACGGCGGCCTCGGCCCACGAAGATGAAGACGAAGGTTCGGGAGACGATTTGGCGTCGTCGTACCAGGTTTCCGCCCGGCGTAGAAGCTTGGTCAGAGTAGAAAAAACGGTCCATTCTCTGATTCCGACTGCTTCCGAGCGCAGCGGAGCGCGAGCGAAGGAAAGCCAGGCTCAGGCGAAGGAAAATCAACTGAAGGAAAAGAGGCAGGAGTGGCTGCAGCCGGCTCTGAAAGCATACAAGTCTTACTTGAAGGACTGGAGACAGGAACTGGGAAACGGGGCGGCAGGGGCGACGACAACAAAGTACGAGCACGCGGCGAGCGAGGCGAAGCAGCAGGCCAAGGCTGTGCTGAAGGAGAAGACAATGCAGCTAGCCGACGACGAAGACGACGACGGCGACTCGCTGGCCGCCGTGGTTACTACGCTCTTCACCGAGCTCAACGATGCCATCGACGAGCTGCACCGCGAAGAGCTGAAGAAGCTTACACAGCAGCAGGAAGGAAGGCAGCAGAAAATGGAGACGCTGACGGCCAAGTACAGAGACCTCATGAACAGGAGACTCCAGTCTTCTCAGCTACCGACTCCCGAGGCACTGGACGACTTTCATGCGGAGACTGTGAAGGAAATTCTGGCGGAGACCGAAGGCGGCGAGGACGGTCCTGAAATCCGGTCCAACCTGAGGCAGAAACTTGCAGGTGAGAGCGCCAAATTCAAATTTCCCCAGTCAGAATTGCGTAATTAATTTTGGACTTGATTTCAGGAGAGCCCTACGCCGACTTCCAAAGGAAGGCCGCTGCCCAGCTGAAAGCGCGCAAGCGGGAGACGAAAGAGAGCCTCAGGAAAGCTTCCGAACGATACCAGCAGAGGCTGCATTCGGTTGGCTTGCAAGAATGGGCCACCACATCGGATCTCGCTAAGTACCACCGCCAGATTCTGGCGAGAGCAATCCAAGACTTTAACGAAAGCGTCGACATATCCGATGTGGCATTCCTCGCGTCGTACGTCGACCAGCTGGAGGCTGAGGCGAACATCGCGTATGAAAAACAGCTGGGGCTCTTGGAAATGCAGCTGGAAAGGCAGAAGCTTCAAATTGAGGGTCAAGTCGGCGCCGCGTCGAAAGCATTCGAGGAGCGAATGAGGAAGCACTTTGAGACAAAACCTTTCTTGCCTCAGCGACAGTTTCGCCTGGCGATCGAGCGAATTATGATGCACGTCGTCTCGGAGTTTGGGTCGATGCTAACGGAGACTGGCCGCAGGACGCTGTTGGAGGACTTGGAATCGAGATGCTCTCAATTCGTCGACCAAAACACGATGAACACTCCCACGAAGGACATGGCGATCGGGATCGACCTGGGCACGACGTATTCGTGCGTGGCCGTCTACCACAACGGACAAGTGCAGATCGTCCCGAGTGGACTCAGTGGAACCACCGTACCGAGCTATGTGGGCTACGTCGAGGGAACGGAGTTGGTGGGCAAGTCGGCCAAGAACCAGGCTCACGAGAACCCCGTGGACACAATCTTCGACGCCAAGCGGCTGATTGGACGTGACTTCAAGGACCCTGTCGTGCAAGCCGACATGAAACTCTGGCCATTCAAAGTCGTCGAGAAACCCGGGACCGGAAAACCCAGCGTCGTGTGCCGAGGCCACCCGACGGACCCGGAAGTCATCTCGGCCAAAGTGCTCAAGCACCTGCGAACGATGGCTCAGAATTACCTGAACGTGAAGAGCATCGAGAAGGTCGTCATCACCGTGCCCGCGTACTTCACTGACGGACAGCGGCAGGCGACGAGGGACGCTGGCGAAATCGCGGGGCTCGACGTGTTGCGGATCATCAACGAACCGACGGCTGCCGCGATGGCGTACTTTCTTCATCACCGAGGCGCGAGCAACAAGAAAGAGAAGATTTTGGTGTACGACCTCGGCGGCGGGACGTTTGACGTCTCGATCTTGGAGATTCGGCAGGACAACCTTGAAGTTTTGGGAGTCGGCGGCGATACGCACCTCGGCGGCGAGGATTTCGACGGCGCGATGGTCGAGTTTTGCATCGAACAGTTCAAGGCCAAGACTGGTGTCGATCTCGCCCAGCGCCGGTGCTCCCCCAGCAAGGTCGAGCAGGTCGCAGCCGCGAGGCATCTCCGCCGTCTGCGAAACGAGTGCGAGGAGCGCAAAAGAGACTTGTCCGAAGCCGACCAAACCACAATCGTCGTTGACGAAATTTACGGGCACGATCTGAATGTGAAGATGACACGAACCGACTTTGAGTTTATTAATCGAGCCAAATTCGAGCAAACAATCGAAATTGTGGAGAAGACGCTGAAGGACGCAAAGCCGGAAAAGCTGAAGGCGGATGACATTCACGAAATTGTGCTTGTCGGCGGATCAACGCGGATTCCCAGAATTCGAAAGCTGCTGTCGGACTTCTTCTCCGGGCGACCACTCAATCAGACGCTGAACGCGGACGAGGCGGTGGCGCGAGGCGCTGCGATTCTGGCAGCCAAACTGAACGGAGCGGCCGAGCAGAGCCTGATCGATATGAAATTCAAGGACGTCAATCCGCTGTCGGTCGGTATCGAGCTGGTCGACGGAAGCATGTCTGTCGTGGTGGCCAAGAACGAGAAAGTCCCCTGCAAATTGACAAGGAAGGGCTACGCCACAGTAAACGATAACCAAACAACCGTCTCCATTCGAATATTTGAGGGGGAGGATCCGGTGGCCAAGAAAAATCACTTCTTGGGCTCATTCGAGCTTCTGGACGTGCCGCCCGGCCCGAAGGGCAAAGAGACGTTGGAAGTGACGGTGGAGATGAACGGAGAGGGGATTCTGCACTGCACTGCAAAGCTGGACAGCACCGGTGGCTCGAATGACATTATGATCAATGTCAAAGAAGAGAAAGGAAGACTGCCGAGGGGGGACATCATTTTACTTCGAGATAAACTGGCAGCCAAGTAGTCCAACTCACCGTCGACGTTGACACATCGCATGAGACGTGATACTTGATTCTAATGCACGGACCTTGCCCGACGATTGACGAATGCCTGTTGATTTAAAACAAACCGGGAGCTTTTAGCATTTAAAGCCTTTTTATTTTCGAGAGATTTGTGAATTTATATAATTTTGAAGTGTGAATAAAAGTCTTCACCAGAAGCCTGTTAATCTGTCTGAAGGCAGTGAATCTTATCAGCACTCGGACTCGACTGCTTGAAAATGTATTGCGGCATGATCGATTGAGCTCTGACAGGGCATGCATGCAACATAATTCAAATTCCCGGGGTCGCGATTAACAAGCTCATCGCCCATCGCGTACGTGAAGACCAGACCAGCTGGCAGCACAATCAGAAAAGCTCTTCTGTATTCTATCTATGCCTTACTTTGTTGCGTGAGCTTATCTTTTACACTTTTTTAATCAACACACGAATAACGATTCAAGTGCCGTCGTCGGGCTCCGCTGCGTTCTGGTGGAGCCTCAGATGAGCCGGGCGCAAATTCGTGCTCATTTCGTGTGCAGCTGACAGCACCTGCGAGTACGGAAGCCAATACCAGGCAGTAGCAGGCCCATGGCTGAATACCATCAGAACAATGGCAAGTGAATTATTAGTCAATTAAATGTAGCATGCTTCCTGTCTAAGAATATTACTTCTGGGTCTGTAGGTACATCGGCCCTGATGGACACTGCCCCTGTCCTTCCCACCGCCACTACCACCGTGGCGGTAACCCGAGCAGAGGTGATGGCCATCCGGGATCTCGTGATTCAAGACGCGGTCGCCCTTGAAAAGTGGTCCCGTGTGATCGACCGCATCGTAGACCTGCCCCTGGATGCCCACGCGCTAAAGCGGAGACTGGATGACAGGGACCCAAACTATGCCGAAATCGTGCTACGATCACTCGAGCTTTGGGAGGCGCGGGGAACGCAGGGAGCCGACCTGCTCAAAGTTCTGGAAATGATTGGACTCAACACACTCATGGGTAAGTCACGTCTGGACTGAATTCTCCGGCCCGGAAACTTGTACACATAATTTGGTTACTCCGTAGAAAAAATTCTTCTCGAGCGAGCCAGGACTCCGCTGAACCCCGAAACTGGCCGTGGCCCAGCTCGTCCAAAATTCAAAAACCACTGCCTTTTATCAGAGAAAGATGAAGACGAGTACGCCCAACACCCGCGAGAAGTCGTAGCAGCAAATAGGGAGAGGGCGAGAAAATTGTACCAAAAACTCTTATCGTCGTACCGCAACAATTTCCGGGCCGGGGTCAACGACACCGGGCAAACGTTCCTCCAACCCTGGTCCCTGTACGCCCTGCACATCAAGCTGAAGAAGGATGCATGCGACGAGTACGCGAGCCACGATTTCGACCACCGAACACACTACCGGGTTTTTCGCTGCTATCAGGAGCTGTTGGAGAAGGAAATTGAAAACTGGTACTTTGAATACAAGAGGAAAGTGAACGATAAGCTGCGGGAAGAGGCGCATGCGAAGCAGTCGACGCCGACATCGGGGAATGGGAATGCGAAAGAGGCTGCCATGCACGAAGACAATTTAGGATTGCGGGCAGACTCAGATTGGAACAACAACAATGCTGTCATAAGCCCTGAAGAAGAAGAGTATCTGAATGCAGCGACCTCTGCGTTCACAGCACACCTCGTCCGCTGGGCGGATGAACAGCAAACGCACACGCAGACACAGGCGACCTCGACGTCCGACGAGTTCGGCCAGCTCTCTTTGGATGAATTCGACAAAGCGGCACAGGAAGCAAAAAAAATAGCCTCTGCTCTTTTACGGGAGAAGAGAGCGAGTCTACAAAGCAAAAACAGTAGCAGCTTCGACTTTGACCTGAATACGGAGGTGTTCACAGAGCTCCACGTTCGGCTGCTGGCGTTGCGCAAGGCGGAGAGGGACAAACTGGAATGTGGATTCCGCTCGGCGTCTGTTCTCCGGGCTCAGGCACAGGAACAAAAGCAGCAGCACGAGACGGAGACAAGGCAGAAACAGAAGGAAACCGCTGAGGCTGCCGAGCGATTGAAAACTCTCAGGCGTCAGACAGACAACTCGCTGGCCAACGCAATTGTGGAACTTTCGGACAGGCTCTTGGCGATTGATCTTCAAATCTGTACAGATTCGCTTCTGAGTTCGTACGCTCTTGAGAAAGAGGTCGACCGCATTCTGCAGTTAGTCACGGAGGAGTTCCGGAAGAGCGTCGAAACCAACGACAGTCACAGGGACCCATCCTTCCTTCAGCCATACATCGACCGGCTGCGGCAGGAGGCTGATCGGTGTCGCGAAAGCCAGCTCACTGCCCTCGCCAAAGTTGAAAAAGCAGAGCAGGCCCGCCTTGATCGCGACCGCGAGCTCGACCGACTTCAGCGTCAACGCGACGCGACGGAGAGAGCGATGGTTGACGAGTTATTTTCCCGATACTCGACACAACTCAATCAAATCCAAGCAAAAATGCGGGCGCAACCAGACAAAGCCGCTTTGGACCGCCTGCAGGTAACGAACGCAGAGTTTCGTGACGGCTGCCACAAATTACTGGCCGAGATCCCCCACACCAGCCAGAAAGACAGGGTGAACACCACCCTGCAGGAAATACAGCGGGATATGGACGAAGGGATTCAGAAGATGCGAGCACTTCTGGCAGCAGAAGAAGACGCAGAGGCAGAAGAAAAACCGCCTCCGTTACCGAAAACGCCACCGCCGTCCCGGCCTTCATCCGTCAGCGAGCAGTCGGCTACAGACAAAGGTTGGATTTTCTCCTTCGCGCACGAGTCAAGCAAGCCAATTCAAAGTGCTGCTTCTGCTGCTTCTGCTGCTCAGGCTGCAGCTAGACTCAAGTCCCTCAAGGTCAGCGGCAGCAAGTCGAAAGACCCGCATCCACAAGCCAAAACCCCTCCAACTCCTCCTTCGCCACCACCACCCACAAATTCCCCGCACGTCTTCTCCGGCAAATCCACCGCGTCAGCGGAGCCGGAGCCGCAGCCGCAGCTGCTTGTTGTCCACATTGGCCGGGGCCGCACAATTCAGTATACGACCGTCTCCAGATTCCAAGAGCCACGCCGCCCCGAAAGATTGGCAGCCTACCTCGCCTTCGCACCGGACGGCGAGTGCGTGATTGGCGACGCGGCACGCGTACTCGAAGAACGTGCAGTCAGCCTCCAGCAAGTTCACGCAGGAAGGGCGAGGTTTCCCGTTCGTGTGAAGGGCGACGAATTTGTGCGAATGCGGTACGAAGAAATCCTCGCTCTTTTTCTTGCCAAGTGCAAGCAGCAGGCCGAAGGAGACGCCGAAGCCGAAGGGCGGGCAGACGCGAGTCCGATTACCGACCTCCTCGTCGTCATCCCCGCGATGAGTTCCAGTGTACAGTGCGGAGCCATCAGTGACTCGGCGCTGCTTGCTGGCTTCACGCACTTGCGGCTGGTCAGCCAACTCACCGCAGCCGCATTCCACTACTTTCACGAGGCATTTCTGTCCCACCATCGCCATCGTCATGCACAGCCGGAGAAGGAAACGCTGCTGGTTTCGTACTTTGGCGCTGATGCTGTCGGCGGCAGCGCCGACGAATTTGCAATTTACCGCCTTTCCCCTGGACCTGCATCGCCCAGCAAGGCTTCCGTGGTTATGGAAGCGATCTCCGGCGCCCGCACCGGATGCGAGGCCCACCAGTCAGCATCTTCAGCGTTCGCATTCGCCCTCACGCAAGGGCTGGTGCCCGTCGATGTAAGCTCCAGCGACGAAAAGTGCGTTCGCGATCTGATGAAGCAGGCGTGCATCGAGTCGCACGGCGACATTTCTCGGGTCCTCGTCGCCTCCGACGTGGACTCGAAGAGGGCGGGCTCGAAGCTTCTCCTGGGCGGTGGGTTCGGCCGCAAACAGTACCACTTGGGCGAGACGCCCTCGGACGAGGTGCTCATGCAGGGCGCCCACGAGCTGGCGTCTTTATACTGCGGGCACGGGCAGCTCAGCAGCAGTGGCAGCAACAAGCTTTGGTCGTGCCTCCTTCGAGAATGCATCCCTGGAGAGATTCAGCTCAGGCTTGTCAGGCCTGCGTCTGCGTCTGAAGGAGTGGAGACTCTCGTACTCTTTAAACACAACTCGCCTTTACCGCTCTCCGTACAGAAACCACTCAACTTTGCGTACAAGGCGGGTTCTCTACAGTTTCAGATCAACGACTCCAGGTTGAAGGACCAGCTTGGCCTGGCCATGTGCTTAGGCTGCTACACCGCCAAATTGCCGCTGCCACCCTCGATTCCGGTGACTGGCGAATTTGAACTGGATTCAAAGGGAATTTTGGGCGTCAGACTGACTCAAGGCGGTCGTGAATGCGAACTGGAGCGGACGGACAAACTCAACTTGGGCGCCCCAGACTCACACTCCTTCGCAGCTTGTCAGCAGGCGGTGACTGGATTCCTGCACCTAAAAGGCGGGAAGCCATTGGAAATTGAGCACGTTCAGACTCAAAACACGAAAAATGAATTGCAAGACTATCTCGTGCATTTGGAAGCAGCTGTGGAGGCACGACGGCTTGGGCACAAGCCAGACAACGACGGCGACGGTGGCGAAGAAGACGGAGGCGGCAAGGCCCAAATTGAGCATTTTGAAGGTATAATTGCCAGCACAAGGAAGATGATCAAAGATCCCAGGTCCGAATTGAAGGTACTAAGCTCGCAATTGGAACTTCTGCTCAAGACGATCACTAATCTCTGAGTGATCGTCCGAATTAGTCGACTGAATTATCACCTTCACCACCGAGTCGAGGCGAAAGTGTGCAATTCGGGTGGTAGTGTTTTACTAGTCTGTGTCTTCTTGATCTTACCCAATGTGGCCCCTGTAGGCCGAATACAAGTACGGGCTAATAATAATCGGGACGAGGTGCGTGTCCGTGTCCACCTTCTCAAACACGACCTCAACGTACGGGTAAAAGGTGGACAGATTCTTTCCCGCGTAGTAGCTCTCAGTGTCCAGCTCAAACTTATAGCTCGTCCCGACCGGATCGCCGATTTGAAAGTAAGCACCACCTCCTCCGCCCACCCGTCTCGACCCCACCAACGTCCAGCTGCCGTTGCCAGACTTGGGCTCGAGTTTGTACAGCGTGCATGAAATTCCACCCGCTCCGGTCCCGTGCACGTTGTCCCGAATGAAGGCAAGTGCCCCGGTGTTGCTGCTGCGACTCCGCGCCGGCGCCCGCCCACGGTGCGAAAAGTCGCCACAGGGCAGCAGTGCCGCAAGGAGAACACAAGAGAGCGTCATTTTCAGGGTTGACACCATTTTCAAACACCGGATTCGAGTCGGAGTCGAGTCTTTGCTGCGCTGCGCCGAGAATTGAGATCGCACACGAAGAAACTCGTGGGCCGAAAGCTCAATTGTCGAGTTTTAATTGAAAGTGGTGCGAAGTTAATTTGATTAACGCCAGTGAGTACGAATCATTTCAAAGGATTGAAAATTCCGCTAATTGCGGAGCTTAATTAGGCGTGAATTAATTAAACCGACCTCAGGCATTTTAGAATTTATTCTCCGTTGTCCAGTGATAACAGCCTTCAATTAAGTTTGCCTTTTTATTTCTTGTTGCCTGCAAAGAAAAGAGTAAAGGTCTTTATTATCGAAAAATGTTGATGAAGGCAGTCAGGAACCTGACTTACTGACTTCTCCTCGTCATCTCCTTTTTATAAACTTTGTCAAGAATCTCCATGAGCCGTTCTTTTTCTTTGTAAAGTCTTTCCAGCTCTTGTTTTTGCAAGGAATTCTAGTGCAGGAGTATACACTGCTTTTATGTACTCAGCGCCTGACTTGCCTGAAAATGCAAATTCGTGGCGAATGGAAATGAACCGGTCAATCTAACAGAGAACTCTGACTAATTACCGCGAGCTTTGCCGTTATAGCAGGACAGATTAACTCATTTCTGAATTTTCTTCCTATATCTGTTTCGATGGTGCCTGCCACGAATGCAACAAAAGTGAAGTTACCCAACGCTGGGGCTACTGAATTTCCGATTCCACCGGAACTCGCTCCTGCCACGGCGCCAAGGCTGGAAAACGAAATAATATAGTCAATAATGCACAATTTGCACGTCACAACAACTTTAAATTTTGATTGAAGATCGCTCGAGTCGTAAAGTTACCTGCTCTCCTTCTTAGCCTCAGCCTCAAGGAATTTAGAGTCAGAGTCCATCTACACTGTTATTTCTTCTAGAAACTCTGAGTTTTCCATGAACTCGAGTTTAATCTCCCTGCCTTCATTATCTTGACTCATTAGACCAGCAGTCGTGGACCACGATTTTCCTCCTATTCGAGTGAATCGCTGGGTCTAATTATTCCAAAGGAAACAACTGCTGGTGTAGTGAACTTGCTTTTACTGGCCGACCGACGCGAACGCAACCCTGAACGGAAAAGTTGCCAATAAATGAATGCAGTGTGCAGTGTTCATTGCCCAAGGCTTAATCTATTCCTGGAGCATAAAATTCATGAATAATTCACCAATTCAATTCGCGATGTGTGATGGAACAGTGCGAGTTCCAACAAAGCAGAACTGAACCACTGAGAAGTCTGCGTGCAAGGCGCCTGCCTCGCCGACTGGAGCCGACCAATCGATATTTCATGAAAATTCCTACTTGCAAAGTATACAAAAGCAAGTCAACCACGGAAATCAGCTGTCGCCATGCTTGGTTAAAGCTCGTAGCAGTTGCTTTTATAAAACGGTCCATTTTTCTAACGTAATTTGTCGGTACTGTAGCTGTAATTAAGTAATTGCGCTCCAAAGACTGGTATTTAGTTCGAAAATTACGGTTTTTTTCAATTTGCTATTTGCTTTACGACGGTCTGTTCAGGGCCGAGCCGAATTCAATTAATTATTTGCTGGAATAGACAATAAGTAACCGCTTCTCGCTTAGTGCTCATCAGTCTTATCACAAAATGTGGATCCCCACCTCGAGCAGCCGTGCAGGAGGAAACGCCTACGGGACCGGAGCATTGGTAAGTCATTTAGCGTACTGAATATCGTCCTCTGAGGAGGAGAATCACTGCTCTAACTTGGTCTTTGAATGTCCTACCACAGATTTTCTGCTCCTACATTCTCGGAGTCGGCGTGATCGTGTTTGTCATGACGACCAACGAAAAGTTTGCGCTCCTACTTAATCACTTTGCGTCCACGGTCAAGAAACTGCTTCCCCAGCTCGGGCTCAGTGGCGTGATTCTTCTCAGCGGGCTCACGCTCCTCGCCATCACTCGAGTGCACGGCAAGATGACGGAGGAGCACAACGCCGAGGTTCTGTACAAATGTCGTCGGCTGTGCTCGCTGATAATTTACGCCGTCATCGGTGCTTGCTGTCTCCTCCTCGCTCAGGCGTACATCATGGAGGAGGGTGTGAACTGGGTCACTCGGGCGGTGATGGCGGGGGTGAATTTCTTCGGGATTTACATCTGGCTGCACTACATGCACTCGCGAGTCGTGGTACTGGAGAGGGCGATGGTTACGGCGCATGGGGGCAGAGGCAGGCATGAACGACTTAGGATTGGCACGACGGCAACAGTCACTGTTGACAATCAACAGATGTCCGTGCCAGTGCAAGTGCCAGCGGACTCGATCGATTCTTATTCGTATCCCAATCTTCCGAACGAATGCCTGACGGCGGCACCACCGCCGTACAGCGAAGTCATGCGGCTCGGCGACGACGCCATTGCCAACGTCGAATTCTGTGACCCAGCTGCAGTCCACAATCGGAGCATCACCCCGCCTCCGTGCTACAAGGAGACCGAGCTTGCCAAGAAAATTAACGATGCTTTATCTTAATGCTTATACGTCTGCGTCTTCAATTTATTACGAACGAAGAAGATGGCTTAATAAACGTGAATGTGAAATGGAGACCAGATTCTCGTTTGAATTTTAGGCTCCGCGATACGTTTGGAACCCAAACGGGCTCAGCGCGACCGGAATGTGGTGGTCTCGACCCGTATCCCGAACGCGGAAGGTGATTTCGATCGCGGGCCAGAACGTAGTCATGTTCTTTGCGGCAAAGTACTCCTTCGTATTCAGCCAGATGCGGTACGTGCCTGGCTCGTAGTCCTTCGCTGGGACAAGTGCACGCACTCTCCCGCCGGCGTCGGTCACGGAGCTCCCGACAAGCCTAAATTCACCGTCCTCGCCTTGAAAGTAGCCCTTGCACTCGATCCCAGGCCCGTTTCCACCGCTCGTCGTGTCCAGCACGTGCACCGAAAGCGGTCGAGTTGCCTGAAAAGCAAGTTCGGTCTTCGGTAAGGTCGCGAGATATTTAATTGTGTATTTAAATTTTAACCTGGGCGAGTACAGCAAATAATGCAAACGCGAACGCCAGAAGCAGGCTCGGCACGATTCGAAACATTCTCGACGTAATGCTTTCTATTTTCCTTGTGGCTGTGGCTGTGGCTTGTCTGTCACCGTCACGATTCCCAATGCAAATTCACACTGCTTGAATGCTCATGCTGGATACTCATAAAATCAATAGAACGTTAATAGCAATTTCATCTCGGTGCGGTGGTGGCGGTTGAAGCTCGTTACGCCACCCACTTAATTGTGTTTAGCGCAATTGGCAATTTATTGCCGAAGGCAGGCTGTTGGCTGTCAGACAGAATATTAATATTAATTAGTAATGGGGTGTATTTTTCGCCTCACCTTTTTTATAGGAATCATATCAAAAGAACATAGGATTTCAAAAATACACATTCCAACACCTTTTATATCTTCATCATTTATATAGGTTCAACACTTAAAAAATACAGAAATTATAAAATAGATTTTCGCACTTAAAATATTCATT